>JAJOZX010004064.1:322500-330000 GCA_023014485.1 Bathynomus jamesi
AAAATACAATATTTCTAATATATAAAAATAAGATATTTCACATTCAATTTTAAAAGGGCTTGAAACTTTTATTTATTTTTTATTATTTTTTTATTTCTAGGAAATCCCTCATTATTTTTCAGAACTTACTTACATTTAATCACAAAGTAATTAAGTTCAATAAAACTAAATAAATATAAGTTTACTAAAACTATAATCGTATATTGCGTTTATTTTCACTAAACAGATGATACAGAGTGATCACAAAGTCCCTTTGCAGTGAAATTACATATCTGTATGGGGCTCTTGTTTTTATGCAATGGGACTTTATGGCCGCCCTGTAGAAATATTACCATATAGAGAGCTTGGTAGTTTTATTTTTACTAAAAATTAATTAAATTAAACTAAACATTTGTTATCTTTACTAAAATGATGACGAGTAAAGTTGATCATACTAATCAAATAGGTTCCCTAAAGGGAGGGTAATTGTATTTTATTGAAAGACTATTGTATTTATACATAAAATCAGTTTTTAGTCATTCTTACTGGTAATAAAATTAGCAAAGTTTAAATTTATTTCAAAGATAAGGAGCTATTGAAGAATAGGGACCCCAGCCTTCTTTAGTTAGCTTTATAAGGCTAACTAACAAAAATATCATGACCTCACCTAACCAATCGTCAAATGCGTACAGTTAACCTAACGATTGGTTAGGTTAGGTCGTGATATTTTCGTTAGTTAGCCTTATAAGCCTAACTAAAGAAGGCTGGGGTCCCTATTCTTCAATAGCTCCAAAGATAATTAACTATTTGGGTCTTTTTTGTTTGGCGGACTGCTACAGATTTTTGCTAAACTTAGCAAATCATTTATTTACAACTTTTATCCTAAGGAAATGTAAGTTAAGTTAGGTTAGGTTAGATTTAGTTAAGTTAGTTAGGAATTAGACATTTCCGTAGGATAAAATTTGTAAATAATTGATTTTCTAAGTTTCGCAAAAATCTGTAGCAGTCCGCCAAACTGGAAAACTCCAACTATTTGTATTAGTTAATTACATAGGTTTGAATTATAACAAAGTTTTTAACTTTCTAATTTGGATTTAAATTTAATTAAAATTAAAATGAAGCTAAAAACTATTATTTTCATGGAGAAAAGATGGATAAATTTTAATTTATTTCAATTATGAGTGCTACTACAGTATACAGTGGCGCTCATAAGTATTCGTACAGAGAAATATTACATTTATATTTGTTCTTATCTTTTGTACCACGCATATGATAGTTACGAAAAGTTTACCGTTCGTTTGGAAAAATTTAACAAATAAAAATTAATTTAATTCCAACATATAACGAAAAACATCAAAGAATTTGAGGAAAATAAAAAAATGTTAAAATGCAAAAGTTTTCGTACATTTATTTACAAAATTATTTAATACTTTGTGTGCTCACCTTTCGTTATGCTAACAATATAGCAATTTCACCTATATAAATATACATAATAGTGAAACAAATACATATGTATGGTTCTTATATAGGTGAAGTAAATACATGCCAAAGTGAAATTACCGTTTGATGCGTGACTGACAGATTTTCCGACAAATGTGTATGTACGTGGTCCTAAATAATGACTATTTTATGTTAGGTATTTTGTTAAATTACTGTAATTTTTTTTACTGTGATATTTTAACACGTTAAAATAATACTGAAACACCTTCAGTAATTTGAAAAACAAGTAAAGTTTAAACTGTATAGGGAATATTATTATTAAGTATGGTTTACACAAAACAGGTTTACTGCAATGAACATACATTTTATTTGAAATGAATTGAATCGAATAACCTTTATTAATAAAATAATTACAATTTTACAATTTTTTTGTTGTTACAATAATTTTAACAAAAAAAAAGTTGTGAAATTGGACGAACTGTTTATTTTATTTAATTTGGCCCTTAAACTTTAGGCTTTATTGGGTTCTCAACTAAAAATTAATATATAAATTATGAATAAGAATTATTAATTACAATATGTATTAATCTGAAGTTATTATTATAGTCACGAAACAAATACAGTCATTATTGAAAGTATGATACCAATACTATATAAAGAAATCAATATTACACATGAGAGATGAACAATAACAATCAGTGTATATTTAATCCTAGATTAGACACGAGAAATAAATAAGTAATAGTGTAATGTACAGTTGCCCGCATATGTAATGTTCCTCGCCTCACAGGCGACTCCGTATATGTGGCAACGCCGCAGTGATAGTCAAGGTACCCCAACTGGGGGAAGGTGGGGTGGAGGTGGGACAATAGGGTGTGTCAATTTTAGGGAGCAAAGTGAAATCTTTAGATTTTCAAAGACTACAAGTGACCAAATGATGCATTTTTATGTGCTAAATCGAAATATGGTTTTAAAATCCAGATTTGACCACTCCTAGCTACTTATATTTGAAGTTGAAGTTTACGAAAAATCAGCAATTTTTGCAAGTATTTTTTTTATTGTATATAACTACATTTTACATACATTACATACAATTAAAGACATTTTGATTGTATTTCGATATTAAAACTTAGAAATATAGATAGGTTTCTTGAACTTTGCCAAGGATGCCATGTCTACCTTGCTCTTGTTCTTGGACATGAGCTCCCTACTGGCCACCTGGCCACTGATGTACGCCTCCCTCCTCTCTTGTGAGTAAACATGTTGTGCTGCTTCAGTTGTCATCCTTACACACCTCTCTACTGACTGTGTGTGTGAGGACCATGCAGGAACTTCCATTGGTCTATCCAGAAACTCCTTGATTGCAGCAGTGGTGAGGGAGCAGGTCAGATGAGGCTCAGTCACGCCAGAGTTCCAGTCAATAAGCTCCGAAAGTTTGGTGGCATCTGAGTTGATGTTAGGAGTCTTTCTGGGTCTGACACTGCAGTCTCCTCCCTGTGTCCTCATCTCTTTCACCTCTGATTTCCAGTATCCTCTTCACTGCCTCCCTCCTCTCTTCCTCCACCTCACTGCACAGCATGGCCTGGAGCACAGCTGTGATTTAACTTGATGTTGAACCAGTTTGGCATGTAGACTCCCACTATGAATTCCACAATTATCCTCAGATTCTTCAGGTTCCTACCCTTCAGCCCATGTTTGGAAATCCACAATCTGCAGAACCTTAGAGCCGTGATGACCCACCTACTGTGACAGACTGGCCCAATCTCCAGGAGAGCTAGACTCTGAGGTACCTCTCCCGATCTGATGGCAGTGATGATTCTGTAGCCATATGATTGGTCTGTGCTGAGGTCCTTGACTACCTCCTGACTGAGATGGGGTAGAGGAGGATCAACAGTGATCCTCGTGAAGTTTGGGTTGATCTCGAGCTCAGTGGCAGTGTCTAACATCTTCCCTAGGGGCCCAGACCACTTGTTGTTTCTCAATGTCTTGCCATCCAGTGCAGTCACCAGATGTCTGAGACAGCTTCCCAGTGTGCAAGTCACAGACAATCCACACCAACTTCCTGCTAAGCTTGGCCTCCACATAATGCATTACTCCTCCCTCCCAGCCAGTATTCACATTAGTACTGTCACCTCATATGGCCAAAAGGGTCTGGTCTGCTCCTCTCTCTCTTAGCCAGTTCACCAGATGATCAGCAATGACCTCAGCATGACTTCTCTCCTCTGCAGCTTCCTCTGATACAAAATGCCACAAATATTTCCCACCTGGTTCATTGCACACTGTGTAGTGTTCTTCCTTAATGAGGCCAGGAAACTGCCTGTCACTGCCCTCAGCTTCCATCATCACTTTGGTGTCATCTTTTTCCCATCAAAGAAGATACAGGTGATGCCATTTTCCCTAATCTCTTCATCAAACTTCTTGACCAGCTCCTTAGTCAGTCTCCTGAGCCCTCCTCACCTTGTTGTGGTCAATCACCAGTGCTGTGTCAAACTCTGATAAGAGCGGCATCAATCCAGGCAGCAGTGGCAATCTCTAGTCTCTCTCAGCCCAGTGTGATGTCTCAAGCTAGCCAGAGCTATGTTGGTGATATCTTCAGTGTTGTATTTCTTCTTTTTAGCCACAGGCAAGGAAGAAGTTGTCGCAGCCTCTGGTATGAAGTCTTCGTCCTCCTCTCTCCTCCCTGCCGCCTCCAGTATATCTCCAGTCTCCTCCAACTTCATCTCCAGCAGTGACTCCTCCCTTAACTCCTTTCTTGGCTGACTCCTCTGCCTTCCTCCTCCTCTTCTCCTGGCCTTCCTTCTCTGCTCCTGTCTCTGCAGCACTGCTTCCTGTCTCCTGGTCTCAGGGTGATCAGCTAGACCCATCTGGTGTGCCCCCACACTTCCCACCTTTTCTCTCTGACCTTTAATGAAGGCAAGCTCCTGCACTGGTATCTTCTGCTCGCTCCTGCAGCTGCAGTCAATGTGAACCTCACTGTTGCAGACACGGTTGCACCAAAGCTCACTGCAGCTTCTGATCACACAGTGACAGGTCAGGATGTCCACCAATTTGTCCAGTTTCATCATGAACCTATCTTTGACCTCTAGCTTCACATTTGGCAATGGACACCTTCACTGCCTGATCCCACAGTGCCTTCACTTTAGCCCTGATCCTGACCTCAGTGTTGATTACAGGTCCTGTGAATAGAGCGTTGGCCTTTCTCCACTGAGCCAGTAGCCCTAGAACAATGTCGTTGTTAATCAGGACATTAACTGGGTAATTCCTCCTGTCTTCATCACTCATCATCTTTCTCCTCAACAAACCATACCTCAGCAGATCTCTGGCTGTGGGCATCTCAGCAGGGGGAAGTTCCCTCCAGTCCTCACCAAATGACTTAGGTGACAACTTGATTTGCTTCGGGTTCTGATTTCTTTCTGTCTCATCCTGTGGACCTGTGAACAAAAGAAATGTCATTGAAATTTGGATAGGCCTACCGATTATGATTACATAAAATTAAGTTAATTGAAATTCTTAATATCTTCCTATAAGCTCAGATAAAAGTTTGTGTTGTTATAGGTACAAGACTTAATTATTCAAAGTAATGACAATTTCATATATCTATCATATCAAAATATACAAAAAGTTTGGGTCACACATAACATTTCGAATAATTTGAATTACACAATATTTACATTACGAAGTAATCAAAATTGTCAAAAAGGAGGGAAAACACATGCATAAACATCAAAACTCCAGCATTTGTGACCATGTGAAACTTAGAAACCATACTGCACACCAAAAATAACCAAAGTTGACCACACATATCAATGGCACATTGATATACGATGCTATAGTCATATTTAGGTTATATTTCACCCTTTATGGTCAAATATAAGTATGTAAATGGCTTTTTTAAACAACACTAAAGATATTTCTAAGTTTGCTAGATAATATGACATCATTTGAGCATTAGTAGTTTTTGAATTGTTGACTTTATTAAATTGACACACCCTACTGTAGCATCGTATATCAATGTGCCACTGATATGTGTGGTCAACTTTGGTTATTTTTGGTGTGCAGTATGGTTTCTAAGTTTCAAATAGTCACAAATGATGCAGTTTTGATTGTGAATGTATATGTTTTCCCTCCTTTTAACAATTTTGATTACTTCCCCCTGCTGACCTGCCCACAGCCAGAGATCTTCTGAGGTATGGTTTGTTGAGGAGAGAGATGAGTGAGGAAGAAAGGAGGAATTACCCAGTTAATGACCTGATTAACAAAGGCATTGTTCCAGGGCTACTGGCTGAGTGGAGAAAGGCCAACGCTCTATTCACAGGACCTGTAATCAACACTGAGGTCAGGATCAAGGCTAAAGTGAAGGCACTGTGGGATGAGGCAGTGAAGGTGTTCATTGGCAATGTGAAGCTAGAGGTCAAAGATAGGTTCATGATGAAACTGGACAAATTGGTGGACATCCTAACCTGTCACCGTGTGATCAGGAGCTGCAGTGAGCTTTGGTGCAACCCTGTCTAAAACAGTGAGGTTCACATTGACTGCAGCTGCAGGAGCGAGCAGAAGATACCAGGCAGGAGCTTGCCTTCATTAAAGGTCAGAAAGAAAAGGTGAGCAGTGTGGGGGCACACCAGATGGGTCTAGCTGATCACCCTGAGACCAGGAGACTTCATAGTGGGAGTCTACATGCCAAACTGGTTCAACATCAAGTTAAATCACAACTGGGTGGAGGGTCCCAGGCATGTACTGTACCAGCTGGAGCTGCTCAGAAGTCAGAAGAAGAAGGTGATAGGAATAGTGATGCCTACAGTGAAGAGATCAGCTGGTATGCACACTCTGAGGCTGTGCTCCAGGCCATGCTGTGCAGTGAGGTGGAGGAGGAGAGGAGGGAGGCAGTGAAGAGGATACTGGAAATCAGAGGTGAAAGAGATGAGGACACACAGGGAGGAGACTGCAGTGTCAGACCCAGGAAGACTCCTGACATCAACCCAGATGCCACTAAACTCTCGGAGCTTATTGACTGGAACTCTGGCGTGACTGAGCCTCCTCTGACCTGCTTCCTCACCACTGCTGCAATCAAGGAGTTTCTGGATAGACCAATGGAAGTTCCTGCACGGCCCTCACACACACAGTCAGTAGAGAGGTGTTTCATAGATTTTCATACACTGTCTTTCACTTTTGGGATCTCTTCGGTTTGGCAGACTGTTACAGATTTTTGTTAAATTAGCAAATCAATTATTTACAAATTTTATCCTAAAGGAATGTCTAATTCTTAACGAAACTTAACTAAACCTAACCTAACCTAACCTAAACTAACCTACCTAACCTAAACTACCTAACCTAAACTACCTAACCAACCTAACCTAACTTACATTTCCTTAGGGTAAAATTTGTAAATAATTGATTTGCTAATTTTCCTAAAAATCTGTAGCAGTCCGTCAAACCGAAAAAAAACCAACAATTTTGGGCATTCCCAGAATTTTACTTCTTTTTAAAGAATCATATAGGGAGACCATGCGGGCAATAGACAAATATGACAACCGACTTCATACTAAGCTCATATTATTTAGATAAATTTTTTTGTACCTTACAATATATTCAGAATTTTAATACACCAATATTCTTTTAGCTTTAAAAAATTAAATACAGGTAGCTCTGTTACATAATGGGTCTCTTGCACGTAAATTATTTATTCATTTAACGCTTCTCGATGCGCTAAAAATAGACTTTATGTCTTCCCTTGGATAATTTTCTCCCTTCCCAACAGCATAGCCAAGCCTCATTCTCAGACAGACAAATCTTCTTTAAAGAACTTATTTTTTTATTTCATTTATTTAATGTTGAAAGCATCTTATTGTTCTATAATTATAGGTATAGAATAATACCAATATTATATAAAACGCACTAATTCACGATATTATCATTTCAGAAAACACTTTATAAAATTTACGGACACTTTCAGTTTATTATTTAGATTAATTTTTTTTTTACCAGAAATGAGTGTCGTTGTAAATTATAAATTATTTGTCAGGCAATATTTTCAGGGAAGTCCAACGAGAATTTTTCATGATTATTACTTTTTTATATGAA
>JAJOZX010004064.1:332500-355000 GCA_023014485.1 Bathynomus jamesi
GAGTACATGGTATCCATGGTGGAATTAAACCTATTGTAGGCGGACATGGTATCCATGGTGGAATTAAACCTATCGTAGGCGGACATGGTATCCATGGTGGAATTACGCCCATTGGAGGAGTACATGGTATCCATGGTGGAATTAAGCCCATTGGAGGTGGACATGGTATCCATGGTGGAATTACGCCCATTGGAGGAGTACATGGTATCCATGGTGGAATTAAACCTATTGTAGGCGGACATGGTATCCATGGTGGAATTAAACCTATTGCAGGCGGAAATGGTGTTCATGGTGGACATGGCAAAATCTACAAAAAATATCACTAATCATTAAATATCTAAGTGATATCGTTTATTTAAAAATTTCTATAAAATCTCTCTGCATCGAATGAAAATGTTCTTTCATTTAAAAAATTAATTTTAAATTACTTTTTGGGAGTAACAAAATGTGTTGTGTTCAAATAAAAAATAATTTTTGATAAAATTTTAATCATAATTAATTAATAATTAACTTATTTGGATAATTGTATCTTGATATTTCTTTTTAGAAGAACGAAATTAAAACCCATTCTTTACATTATTCTTTATTTATTATAAATAATAATAAATACTAATAATACGTTACCAAATAAATAATTTGTTTTTATAATAAAAGTTTTATTATTTTATACCTTCTTCTCTAATTATTAAAATTATAAGATCATCACACTTTTACATGAGGTGTGTGTACATTAGGGCGGCTCGTTTTTACACTTTTTTCGATATTGATTGGGGGTAGTGCGGAAAAGTTGCGATTGGAGAGAAAATAAAGTGTGTAAATTTTTTTGATCTACGTCAATGCCTTCCGGTGGCGGCGAGTCCTTAAAAATCGAAAAATAGGCCTAACGGGGTAGATTGGAAAATGGTTTTAAAGACTTACAAAATAAACAATAAAAATTTCAGCACAATCTGTTAATAACTTCCGGTGGCGTCTTAGCCGTTAAAATATCCAAAATATTGATTTAAAGCAAGTTTTAACAAGATGTTATACAAATGTTAATTCCGGTATATTTCTGTGCAAACAACCCTGAGAACACTATTATAGGCTTGAATAAATTAATAGCAGTCATTGAACAATGAACATTATATAAAAATTATATAAAATTATATAAATTTTTTATGTGTTTTTAGGCCTATTTTTCGATTTTTAAGGATCGCCGCCACCGGAAGGTATTGACGTAGATCAAAAAAATTTTACACACTTTATTTTCTCCAAATCGCAACTTTTCCGCACTACCCCCAATCAAATATCGAAAAAAGTGTAAAAACGAGCCGCCCTAGTGTACATACAGTATATATATATATATATATATATATATATATTTATTACTTTTGACTTTTGTGGCTTTCGAACAACTCTTCAGAATCGATCTGCATAATACAAGAGAGAGAGAGAGAGAGAGAGAGAGAGAGAGAGAGAGAGAGAGAGAGAGAGAGAGAGAGAGAGAGAGAGAGAAGAATGGAAAAACTTTGGATATTAATGTAGTATTTTCATATAACAATATCGTGAAAAATATCACAATAAAAAATAGCCCTACCAATAATTCAGGCATTATCTATAAAATTGGTTGTAAACAATGTGATTCCTTTTACATAGGTCAGACTGGAAAGGATTTGAACACTCGTATAAAACAGCATCAATATTCCATTAGAAAGGACAGTCGTCCAGTGCCCTTTTTGTCCATTTGTCAGAGTTATCCCACTGTATTGATTGGAATAATGCTACAGTTTTGTTTTACTCAAGCAGCATTGTTAATAGAAATATTCTTGAGTCTGCCATTATCCAACTTACAAATAACTTCAACATAAGCAAAGGTCTTTTTCAACTCGATCCTGTTGTTTTGAATTCCTTCAGAAAGTATTTAGATAAGAAGGGTAGAACGCTAACCCTTTGGTAAACTTGTATGCTACACTAAACTTTTATTTTCAATTTATTTTTATATACATCGAACTTAGACAAGAAGGGCAGAGTGCTAAAACCTAGGCAGATTTCCAGTATAAATTTGTATGCTCCTCTTATAAGTTTTATTTTATTTTATTGTTCAATTTATTATTTTTTTTAATTAACTATAACATTGGTTGGAAACAATTCATTTGATTTTGTGTTGGATTCGAGCAAAGTGCGAAAACATCGGTAGTTTTTTCCTTACAAATTTGTATGCTCCTTCCACAATCCTTTAATGTTTAATTTTTACTTTTATGTCTCCGTTTATTGTATATAATAATATATATATATATATTTTTTTTTCTGTAATCTATATATAGGCTGTAACTCTTATGTACTTCAGTGTTCCTGAGGATGTCATTAGACGAAAGCGCTTGAGCACCATTCTGTGTTTCCTTTCCTTCGTGGTTTTATTCATCATAAATATTTTCACGTGTTACTTTCGTGAAAATTTTTCATATATATAATATATACATACACACACACACTTGTGTTAAGAGATTAATCTCACGTCTAAAGAAAGAGTTCTTTGTTTTACACAAAGCATGACTCTACCTAACATTCACTCAGGATACGAGCAGCTCGCACTATCATTGCCAAGTATACTGTAGAGAGGGTCAATGTATTAACGAGGCTTTTGTACGTGATTTATCAGCACTGCTTTCAAATTCAGGTGTATGGAATTATTAAAGACTTTACTTCTATAAAAACTATTTATTTTCCGTAATGTAACTGCATCTTTATAATTTATTAAATAATCATCTTATAAATGTTAATAAAAAAGCATCATGTTAATATAGTTACGAATTATTTCTGATTAAAAATAGTGTAAAATATTAATGTAACACCTTGAGTGTTACCCTCAAAACATAATTTAAAATTGATTTCTTATAACAATAAATATAACATTACGGTTTATTTCCTATTCCAAAAATTATAAGTAAACAATGTAAAATATTAAAATAATGATCAATGATATGTTTTGGTGGATTTTCATAGTTCCACTAAGTCTGCTTCTGTCATGGATACCAATTCCGCTTCTAACATGTAAGTGTACAGTACGTAAAAATTCGTGAACTGACATTTTTTATCTAGAAAATTTCCACTCACTTCTCTTACAATTTTTATTTTCTGATTTTTTTTTTGCTGTAGGAAGGAGGGGCTAAGGGCGAGTGCCCGAAATAACGCTCTTCCCCAACCCCATAGAGGAAGAAGAGAGCCAAAATCAAGGTCGAAGGTCCAATTTATTCGTAAATGTTTGAAGGACGTTTTGAAAAGAGTCGAATTGATACCATGAACCGTAATTAATTATTATTCATCATTCTTCCTTGATTGGTTATTAACCCTTTAAGGCCAGAATTTTTTGTCGGGTTAGGTTATGAATGCGTGTATTTGAGACACTACCAATTTGTACCTGTCGTCCTGAAAGGGTTAAGTAATGTTGAAATCAAAGTAAGAACTTTTCCAGTTTTCCCCAACCTCAGTTCATTGCCGTGCGTCTGCCAATATTTCCAGGGAAATCCAACCACATATCTGAAAGATTACTTTTTTATATAACTCAGATTCTAGACGCTAAGGGAAAAAACCTGAATTTGGTCGAATAAAGGTGTCGTTTTATATATCTATATCTATGTAAATTATAAAGAACATAAAGAAAATATCAGGGAAAAATTACTTAAAGCGGTGTACTTCGAAAAACAGATGGACACTGATTATTTATTTTCCTTATGTGTGTGTGTGGTGTGTGTGTGTGTGTGTGTGTGTGTGTGTGTGTGTAATGGAAATCGATTGAGACTGAAAATTTTAAGTTGAATAAGAATTTGAATTTTGAATCAAATCCTTGTATTATGGCCGTCATAATATCGTCTTTGTCCACTTTCTGTTCCATGACTTTACATACGAATGAGTATATGAGTATTTCAGTATATGAGTATATGAGTATTTGAAATTCAACTACAATACCTTGGGCGTTTATAGATTTTTTTAACTAATGGAAGAGTAATAATAAAAGAACTATATATATATATATATATATATATATATATATATATACAGTGGAACCTTGCTTAACGAGTGCCTCGTATAACGAGAAATTCGTATAACGAGCCAAAAGAATGGGGGAAAATTACCTTGCATAACGAGCAACACTTTGCTTAACGAGCAAGAATTGTGGGGGAGAATTTGTCAGGGGAGGACGAAGAAACGCCCGTAGCAGAACAACAACCCTCCAGTGCAATAAGGGAGATGCTGAGATCTTGGGAATCTGTTGTATCATACGTTGAAAAGCATCATCCTAATAAGGCAGTGACTATGCGATCTACAAATTTATTTAATGATAATGTTATCACGCATTTTCGTCAAAATTTAAAGCGTAGACAAAAACAAATGACTCTAGACAGTTTCCTCGTGAAAAAGGATCCAAAAGAAAGTGAAAGTGCCTCTAAAAAATTTAAAGCTAGTGACTGTGAGCTCGTCGAGAATGTTATTGCATTGAACGAAGACGATTCTCCTCCTTCCCCTCAATAACCCTCTCCTCCTCCCCTGTCTCTTCATTTCCTTTGCGTGCGTCAGGAGCACCTTCTCTCTTCGTAAGTTATTTATAAATTTCACCGTTTACTAATTATTTACATTCTCTTTTGGGTTAATTTTTATTAATAATCTTTTCATTTCATGCAATAATAATTTAAAAAACGCCTTTAAATATCATTATAAATATATTTTAAGTATTTTTTAAGCATGGAACGCATTATCATATTTTACATTGATTCCTATGGAAAAAATTGCCTTGTTTAACGAGCATTTTGCATAACGAGCACAATTCGGGAACGAATTATGCTCGTTAAGCAAGGTTCCACTGTATATATATATATATATATATATATATATATATATATATATATAGGGTGTTTCATAACATGTGGGACGCACTTTCAAGATTGATTCAGGACCTGAAAACAATGAAAAAAGTTTATATGATATAAACATATGCCCGAAATCGCTTTGTTTCCGAGTTACTTGTTCCAGCAAGTATCCGCCTTACTTTTAAAGGCAGTGCTCAAAATGACCGCCTTGCGCTTGAATACACGCCTGAACACGCCTCATCATAGACTGCCTGACGCGATCAAACATTCCAGGTGTCGCTCCAATTGAATCTTTTCCGTTTCATGTACTGCTTCCGATTTTGTTGAAAATAAGATATTTAATGTAGATTGTTACGTTGATTTAAAAAACTAAATCTTTCTTTGGAGAAATGAGCGGTTCAAAAGTTAGGTTTGTTATTGTAATTTTGTATTACTGTAGGTCAAAAACTATAACAATACACCTGAAAACTAATACAAGAGTTATTGTATTCTTTAGTAATATTGGCTTATGTCACTAAGTATTTGTGTGAATAGATTTAAACCGTTATTTTTTTGTCCAGTTAAGTTAATTGAATGCCCGGTTAGGGCAATTAATTACCCGGTTAGGTCAACTGAATGCCCGGTTAGGTCAACTGAATGCCCAGTTAGAGCAACTGAATGCCTAGTTAGGGCAACTGACTGCCCAGTTAGGGCAACTGAATGCCCAGTTAGGGCAACTGAATGCCCAGTTAGGTCAACTCCCTTCCCAACAGAATAGCCAAGCCTCATTCTCAGACAGACTAATCTTCTTTAAAGAACTTATTTTTTTTATTTCATTTATTTAATGTTGAAAGCATCTTATTGGTTCTATAATTATAGGTATAAAATAATACCAATATTATATAAAACACTAATTCACGATATTATCATTTGAGAAAACACTTTATAAAATTTACGGACACTTTCATTTTGTTATTTAGATTAATTTTTTTTTTTACCAGAAATGAGTGTCGTTGTAAATTATAAATTAATTATTTGTCTGGCAATATTTTCAGGGAAGTCCAATGAGAATTTTTCATGATTATTACTTTTTTATATGAACCGACTGCTAAATGCTAAGGAAAAACCCTGAATTTTTTTTCTTATAAAGTATACTTTATGCTTTTCTTTATATTTTAGACTTTTCTTATAAAGTATACTCTGTGTGCATATATATATATATATATATATATATATATATATATATATATATATATATATATATATATATATATATGTGTGTATATATATATATATATTAGTGGTGGACCGGATGCCAGTATTTTTAACATCTGCTGATGCGGATTTTTAATTTCAATATCTGCGGATGCGGATGCGGATGCGGATATTTAGTTAATCTATCAACATAATATAGAATTATGAATATATGACATAATTTTTCAAATTTCGTGATATTACTATTATGGCAGGCAATACATAAGAATTAAAATTAATATTAATGTTTTCATTATGATAAAAATAATAACTTTCTCAAGAGTTTCAGCCACAGAAAATTCAATGAAACAAGTTTCATTCAATTTTCTGTGTTACCAGCTATTTATATTTTCAGGTTTATATATTTGTTTGTTCATTAATAATTAATACTTTACATGAAATGTGCATGACTGGCCCTTATAAGCTACTTTATAAGCTAATTTAATTGTAAATTGCATAATTTATTATAGGTAATATCCGCATAACATCCGCAGTCAGAAGTACGGATGCGGATGCAGATGTTAAAAATTATGCGGATATCCGGTCCACCACAAATATATATATATATATACACACCTATATTATATGTATAAAATAATGTTAAAATAAATTTGTATTTTACTTTTAAATTATAAAATAATTATAAAGAAAAAATATTTAAAATTATGTACTGCAGTTTGAAAACCATCGTCAAATAAAAGTGAAACTGATTATTTTTCTTGTGTGTGTGTGTGTGAGTGTGTGCGTGCGCGCCCCGCGTGTAGAAAACTGGGTGTAAGTGAGGTTGAGTAGTGGGGTAAAGTTTTTTGAGGTAACATTTTTGGTACGGCAAAACATTAAAAATAGTGTATAAAAATCTGGAAACAATTTTACTGACCAAAAAAAGATATGTTGGCCCTGATTAGGTTAGGTTAGGTTAGGTTAAGTTAGAGTAGTGAGTACTTCACCATTTAATGACTTCACAGAAAATGCCCTTCGAGACCTCAATGATGTCCAAAACACTTGTCACGCTGTTCTCGGTTCGATGACACTAAGGTCAGGTTAAATTAGATTTGGTTAATCAATTTTTTAGTTATAGGGGTTTTAAAAAGTCGGACCAAGCTTATGTGGAGATGTGTGTGTGTGTGTGTGTGTGTGTGCGCGCGTACATGTGAAATGGGAATGATCTAAGATTGAAAATTTTAAGTTGAATATGTTGCATTCGCGTCGGACTGAATACATCAAAGAAAAAGGGGTAACTATTGTATTTTTAGCCAAAAACCAAAACTTAAACCTCAACTGGCAAAATTGAGCATCCACTTTTCAAGGCACATTACATGTCCGTTTCATGATGGGATTGAACTCAGAATGGTCTCCTGATGTTTTTCATGATACACACAGACCGTGCATGGAACAAGGAACTCTTCTGGGAAAATTAAATCCACTATAGTCTGGATAAGTAATGGTAAATAACGAATACTATAGCTTTTTCTTTTTCATGATGTTAGCCCGACATGGGTAACGGGTCACTCGCAAATAGGCCCCAAAAATAGTTTCCCTCACCAGCTATCTCCAAAGCAGATATGATCCAACTTTAGGACAGGATCTAGAGGTTACAACTATACGTAGCCTACTATATTCAGAACCTCAATATAAGCAAAAGACTCGTTTCATTCACGTCGGATTGAATACATCAAAGAAAAAGGGGTAACTATTGTATTTTTATCCAACAACCAAAACCAATCATGAAAAAGAAAAACTATAGTGTTTGTCATTTACCATTACTTATTCTGACTATAGTGGATTTAATTTTCCCAGAAGAGTTCCTTGTTCCATGCACGGGCTGTGTGTATCATGAAAGAACCTCAAGGAACCATTCTGAGTTCAATCCCATATATATATATATATAATATATATATATATATATATATATATATATAAACTAGAATGGCCGCTGTGCATTGCGGAGGTAAATACGCCCGAAACAAAATCTATGGAGGTTCTGGGGGTTACTAAAACCCCTCCTGGTTTCCCCTTAATGTATATACTAATTTGGTGTAGATTGAACTAATTGTTAAGGGGTACCATAGCAGTTTAGGGGACCCTCTCCCAATCCTCCTACTCTCCAAGGTGGGAATGGGAGTGGCGGGTGTGTTACTAAATCCTGCCCTGGTTTTTCCATAACGTGTATACTAAATTCGTTGAAGATACTGTTATCTACTCTAACCATTTAGGCATATAAAATGAACATACAACAAACAAAAACACATAATTTCATATATATATATATATATATAATGTAAAACAGACAGCCGCGTCAGTACCAGCCTGTCTGTTGCTGTTTGGTGTCCTTCTTTTCCTTTGTATATATATATACACACACACACAGTATATATACACATGTGTGTGTGTATATACACACACACACACACACACACACAGTATATTATATATATATATATATATATATATGAAAATTATTTCACGAAGGTAACACGTGAAAAATATTTATGATGAATAAAACCACGAAGGAAAGGAAACACAAAATGGTGCTCAAGCGCTTTCGTCTAATGACATCCTCAGGAACACATATATATATGTGTGTGTATATATTATTTTCAGACAGTTATGAAGTTATGGATGACGTTTCAAAGATATTTAAAACAAAAAACAAGGAATTTACCACAAGCGTCAAGCCGTCTTGTGCTGAAAAAACTGGTTTTGAATTCAATGGAAATTTTAGCGTTGGGATACAAGTGAATTGGGGAAAACAGAAAATATTTCTCGTCTTAGGTTTGAATATAAAAGAAGAATAGATCATGGAGGGACTTCAAAGATTCACATTCGCTTCAAGTGAAAACATCTCTCAAACACTTACTAATAACTGAAGAAAAATGAAGATTGTAAGTTCATTAATTACAGTATTTATTTCTTATACTAAATTATTTGTATACAGATGAAATGGAAATTTTTATGTGTTCTACGCATATATTTTTATCAAATATAACTATGATTTATATGAATTGTTTTGTACTTTTTAAGGTCATTGCCTTATTTGTGGCTGTCTTCGCCGTCTGCGCGGCAAACCCTGAACCTCATCTTATTATCAAAGGACACGGAGGAGGTTACGGACATGGTATCAAAGGAATCGGACATGGAGGAAGTGTACATGGTATTCATGGTGGAATTAAACCTATTGGAGGCGTACATGGTATCCATGGTGGAATTAAACATATTGGAGGAGTACATGGTATCCAAGGTGGAATTAAACCTATTGGAGGCGTACATGGTATCCATGGTGGAATTAAACCTATTGGAGGCGTACATGGTATCCATGGTGGAATTAAACATATTGGAGGAGTACATGGTATCCAAGGTGGAATTAAACCTATTGGAGGCGTACATGGTATCCATGGTGGAATTAAACCTATTGGAGGCGTACATGGTATCCATGGTGGAAGTAAACATATTGGAGTAGTACATGGTATCCATGGTGGAATTAAACCTATTGGAGGCGTACATGGTGTCCATGGTGGAATTAAACCTATTGGAGGAGTGCATGGTATCCATGGTGGAATTAAACCTATTGTAGGCGGACATGGTGTTCATGGTGGACATGGCAAAATCTACAAAAAATATCACTAATCATTAAATATGTAAGTGATATCGTTTATTTAAAAATTAATATAAAATCTTTCTGCATCGAATGAAAATGTTCTTTCATTTAAAGAATTAATTTTAAATTACTTTTTGCGAGGAACAAAATATATTGTGTTGAAATAAAAAAAATTTTTTGATAAAATTTTAATCATAATTAATTCATAATTAACTTATTTCGATAATTGTATATTGATATTTATTTTTAGAAGAACGAAATTAAAACACATTCTTTACATTATTCTCTATTTATTATAAATAATAATAAATACTAATAATACGTTACCAAATAAATAATTTATGTTTTTATAATAAAAGTTTTTATTATTTTATACCTTCATATCTAATTATTAAAATTATAAGATCATCACACTTTTTACATGAGGGGTGTGTACATACAGTATATATATATATATATATATATATATATATATATATATATATATATATTACTTTTATACTTTTGGACTTTTGTGGCTTTCGAACAACTCTTCATAATCGATCTGCATAATACATAGAAGAGAGAGAGAGAGAGAAAGAGAGAGACAGACAGACAGACAGACAGAGAAGAATGGAAAACGAGTGTGATACATTGCTTGGTGTGTATCAGTGAACACCAAAACTATTTGGGGTTTGAATGAAAGTTTGTCACATCGTACACATGTATTATCTGTCTATCCCGTGTAACGTTTGGAAGAAAGACAGTGGATAGACAGAAAAGAGATGTTGAAAGGCTTAATTCGACGTCGTTAAAGAGAACAAATATATGTTTATGAAGGAATATCTGCGAAGATAACATCTGGCATATGATGGTATTTGCAAATGGAGGGAAGAAAAGAGTGACTGTATGGTGGAACAATGAGTTGAAGAATGTAGTGAAACCAAAGAAGAGAATGAAATGAATGTAAAAATTATAGCCATGTAAGTCTTTTAGCTACAGATAAAAATATATAGAAAAGAGAATTCATAGATTAAAAAGTTTACAGTTCCTTTGGTTGGAGGTGGAAAAAATGCTTTAAAGATGGAGAAACATGCGTTTATCAAGTGTTTGCAGTCAGCGAGCTAATTAAACAAAGAGGTATAAAAGGCATTTATAGATTTCGAGAAAGCGTATGATCGAGTGAACAGATGTGCCGTAGAAAGTATGGTATCAGTGATAAACTGTTAAATGCAATAGATTTGAGAAGACGTACATATCACCGTAGTTACAACGTGAGGACTGGAGTAGTGGTAATAGAGAAAACTAATTATTCCAGCATGGAATGACTCTTTTTTTAACTTTACTTTATTTAAACTTGTGATTAATTTCACAGTTTAAATCTTTTATTGATTTATATTTCACTTACGACTGAATCTTTTCTCCTTTCTCACAGTGTTTCAATTATTATATATGTACTGTACGAGTATATGTATGGCTACGTCGTGGCCAATGTCGTAATACCGCTTCCCGTCGGTCAGGAAATTTAAGTGAAACTGGGTCTGCTTAGAACTTGTACAGGAGACGTCCTATACACCAAGATTATGTAGCAGTGTGTGGTTCAAATTCCATGTAAAACAGCTTTAGGTCCCAACCGCCATAGGAACTTAGATGTGGCGAAGAAGGTTAAATAACCTCAACATGAACACGCACACACACACACACACATACACACACACACACACACACACACACACACACACACATGCATATATATACACACACACACACTTGTGTTAAGAGATTAATCTCACGTCTAAAGAAAGAGTTCATTGTTTTACACAAAGCATGCGAGCAGCTCGCACTATCATTGCCAAGTATACTGTAGAGATGGTCAATGTATTAACGAGGCTTTTGTACGTGATTTATCAGCACTGCTTTCAAATTCAGGTGTATGGAATTATTAAAGACTTTGCTTCTATAAAAACTATTTATTTTCCGTAATGTAACTACATCTTTATAATTTATTAAATAATCATTTTATAAATGTTAATAAAAAAGCATCATGTTAATAGAGTTACGAATCATTTCTGATTAAAAATAGTGTAAAATATTAATGTAACACCTTGAGTGTTACCCTCAAAACATAATTTAAAATTGATTCCTTATAACAATAAATATAACATTACGGTTTTATTTCCTATTCCAAAAATTATAAGTAAACAATGTAAAATATAAAAATAATGATCAATTATATGTTTTGGGTGGATTTTCATAGTTCCACCATGTCTGCTTCTGTCATAGATACCAATTCCGCTTCCAACATGTAAGTGTACAATACATAAAATTTCGTGAACTGACATTTTTTATGTAGAAAATTTCCACTCACTTCTCTTACAATTTTTATTTTCGTGATTTTTTTTTTGTGTAGGAAGGAGGGGCTAAGGGCGAGTGCCCGAAATAACGCTCTTCCCCCAGCCCCATAGAGGAAGAAGAGAGCCAAAATCAAGGTCGAAGGTCCAATTTATTCGTAAAAGTTTGAAGGACGGTTTGAAAAGAGTCGAAATTGATACCATGAACGGTAAGTTAATTATTATTCATCATTCTTCCTTGATTGGTTATTAACCCTTTAAGGCCAGAATTTTTTGTCGGGTTAAGTTATGAATGCGTGTATTTGAAACACTACCAATTTGTACCTGTCGTCCTGAAAGGGTTAAGTAAAGTGAGAACTGTCCCAGTTTTCCCCAACCTCAGTTCATTGCCGGTCGTCTGCCAATATTTCCAGGGAAATCCAACCAGATGTCTGGAAGATTACTTTTTTATATAACTCAGATACTAGACGCTAAGGGGAAAAACCTGAATTTGGTCGAATAAATGTGTCTTGTTTTATATATATATATATATATATATATATATATATATATATATATATATATAAATTATAAAGAAAATAAAGAAAATATCAGGGAGAAATTACTTAAAACTGTGTACTTCGAAAAACTGAGATGGACACTGATTATTTTATTTTTCTTATGTGTGTGTGTGTGTGTGTGTGTGTGTGTGTGTGTATATGAGTATTTCAGGATATGAGTATATGAGTATTTGAAATTCAACTACAATACCTTGGGCGTTAATAGATTTTTTAACTAATGGAAAAGTAATAATAAAAGTCAAAGAAAAGACACTTTTTAATAACTATATATAATATATATATATATATATATATATATATATAGGGTGTTTCATAACATGTGGGACGCACTTTCAAGATGGATTCAGGACCTGAAAATAATGAAAAAAGTTTATATAAACATATGCCCGGAATCGCTTTGTTTCCGAGTTACTTGTTCCAGCAAGTATCCGCCTTACTTTTAAAGGCAGTGCTCAAAATGACCGTCTTGCGCTTGAATACACGCCTGAACACGCCTCATCATAGACTGCCTGACGCGATCAAACCTTCCAGGTGTCGCTCCGATTGAATCTTTTCCGTTTCATGTACTCTTTCCGATTTTGTTGAAAATACGATATTTAATGTAGATTTTTACGCCGATTTACAAAGTGTAAGTCTTTCTTTGGAGAAATGAGCAGTTCAAAAGTTAGGTTTCTTATTGTAATTTTGTATTAAGTCAAAAACTATAACAATACAACTGAAAACTAATACGAGAGTTATTGTATTCTCTAGTAATATTGGCTTATGTCACTAAGTATTTGTGTGAATAGATTTCGACCGTTATTTTTCTGTCCGGTGAAGTTAATTGAATGCCCGGTTAGGTCAATTAATTACCCGGTTAGGTTAACTGAATGCCCGGTTAGGTCAACTGAATTCTAGGTTAGGTCAACTGAATGCCCAGTTAGTTCAACTGAATGCCCAGTTAGGTCAACTGTACGCCCTTGGTGATTGGTTAGGTTAAGTCGTGATATTTTCGTTAGTTTTAACCAAAATATTAAAATTATTAAATACGAATGGGCAACACAAAGAGTCAGCCCACGAAGGCTGGGTTTCTAAATATACCCAACAGTCATTCGGCAGCGCGATAATCGTAAAGTTGGGGCCATGTAACCTTAAAATTAAATTAATTGGTTTGTGCCCATCTCCGACGTAAAATTATTATAGTAAAACCCCCTGCTCGCGTCCCCCCGTTTAACTAAACCATTTTCGGAATTAAATAAAGTGTTAACAAGCGTTGAAAAGAGTGTTAATGAACCCCCTTCCACCTTGCATTAGGCTAACGGTTTTCTGCTAGCTCGGCTACCTACCACGCGTTATAAAGTATTGTGGAAATAAGTAAAGAGAGTGTAAAGATAAATGCAATAGAGAGCAGAAAGTAGAGTAAATAATGAAGTATAATAAATAATAAAACGTATTCACGACACCTAACTGGGTATTCAGTTGACCTAACCGGGCATTCAGTTGACCTAACTGGGCATTCAGTTAACCTAACCTAACCTAGCTTTTGAACTGCTCATTTCTCTAAAAATGGACTTACATTTTTTAAATGAGCGTAAAAATCTACATTAAATATCTTATTTTCAACAAAATCGGAAACAGTACATGAAACGGAAAGATCCCTCCGATTTTACCTTGTTCTACACGTTGACGAAGCATTTCAACGTTGTCAATGGGTGTAACCTAAACGATGGATTTCAGATGACCCCACAGGTAAAAATCGAATGGATTCAGGTCCGGGGAGCGAGCAGGCCACACAATGGATCCTCCACGGCTTATCCATTTATCAGGGAAATGGTCATCCAAATAGTCTCTGGCTACTCGACTAAAATGAGGCGGAGCCCCATCATTAGCCCTGTTCAAAAATCAACTTTTTCTTATTTTCATAGGTTTCTGTACTTTTTCCCATACTTTTTGACCTGAAAAGGCCGAAAATCACAACCATTTTGACCTAGGTTGTTGGGAAGCATTGCCGCATGGAGCTTTAAGTTTTCTGCCTTGAAATCGGCCAAAAGCACCAGTTCCGGGGTCCCTTGAATCATGTTTTGCACTATAACTTTTTATCTAAACAAGATAGAGCAACAAATAGGCACCAAATTAAAGTGTTTTTAATCCTCTTTCTAACTTATACAATTATGATAGTCTTGGAACAAGAAATGGCACATTGGTACATACAAAGATTTCAGAAATATCACAAAATTCGTTTTCTCACACTCAAGGCAGACAAGGCGCCTTATTCATGACACAAATTTGAGATTAACATTTTGTCACAAGTCTAATCGATCAAGAAGTGAAAGCATTACATGATGCTTAATTTCATAATGACATTTACACAGTCAGTTGTTGAGAGTTTGTTTCTTGAAGCTGTCAAAGCGGCGTCTGTTGAACTCCACAGCTTGAAGGAGATAGTCCCTTTGCTTGGCATCTGTTGTTATGACATTTGCAAAGTCGCTCATCATCTTGACACCACGTTCAGCAATGTCATTCACCGCTTTCAGATTCTTAACATAGTCCAATGCTTTTCTGTAGTCCTCATTCTGTGGCCAAGACGTGACAGGTTCCAGAAGCCACTCGGATCCAATGTTCAGTGTGTCCAGCAGGAAATGTGATTCTGGGCCAATGAGATCAACCAGGGTGGTCTTAGCTGTGACTCTCTGGAATAGAGGCTTTCCTGTTCTGAAGCTGTCTGGCTTCTCAGTGGCATGTAACTGGGCAGCAATGTCGTGCTTCAATGTATCACTCAATCTACTGCTGAACAGGGCAAATGGCACGACTTCCTGCGTCAGGTACCATTTGTGGTTTTCCATCTTATTAAGTACTGCATCAGCAAGCTCTGGGTCAGTTTTCTTGTACTTCAACATGTCCTGGATTAGACTTAGATCATTCACGGGAGCATCTGCAGCAGACATTGACATCATCCATACAGGAGTGTAGAACAGCGCAAGGAAGGTGTTGAGTCTTTCCAGCTTTGATACAGTGTCTTCGTCGTACTCAAGTTGATCTGCAAACATCAGCATTTTCATGGAGTACAGGTTTCTGGCCATCCATCTGGCCTGATGAATGGCGCCTGGTCGACTCCAGTGAATACCTCGAGGAGGCGTTCCTCCAAGAACAATGACTGTCAGTTCAGCCATTTCCCTGTAGTCGGCTCTTGGAAGCCTTTCTGCTGTTAGAATGTCTTGGAGTATTTCTTCACTGTTCTTCTTCTTTTTCTACAGCCATTTGCTGTTGATAGCCAGCATCTTTGGGTTTTCCTTGGACAAGTCCGTCCAAACATCCTTCAGATGCTCAAACCAGGGATTATCTGGCCCCTTCACCTTCCCAAACAGCTTCTCCCAAACTGCTCCTACTAGGATTTCCAGGATGTGATGTCGACAGGCCAGATAAAACACCTTTTTGTTCAGCATTTTCTCTAGCAGTTTGGCAGCTCCTCTGTGAACTCCACTGTTACTGGATGTAGTGTCAAAAACAAGGGCAGTAACATTATCCGTAAGTTCCCATGTCTCCAGTAAATCCATTGAAGCCTCAGCCTGAGCTGTGCCAGAAGAATTGTCGATGACAGGTACTCCCAATAACTTTCCTTCAGTGTATGAAGGTGGACCAGACACTAGCACAGCTAAAGTCTCTGAGGTACTTCCAGGTTCACTGCCCAAGACATCTTTGAGCAACTTTCCATCCCAGTGTAAGGCAGCGTACTGTGGGGGTTTTTCACAAAACTTGGACATGTGACTCTGGCTGATATTATACCTGGACAGCATTCTGTTGCGACGTGTTGTTGAGGTTGAGATGACGAAATTATCCAGATCAGCCCCTCCAGCTTTCAAGGTGGCAGAAACCATGGCAGTAACTTGATTGTCTAATAAACCAAGACGATCAGCTGTATTGCAGATGACATCACATTCCATGACCTTCCTTGGAAACGTCAAAGTCACACTAGTCACAGTGTCTTGATGGTGAGAACATCCAGGACGAGGCTGATAGTAATCCATGTCCTCTGTGTTAGCGTCGTTGTCAGTTGAGTCACCCCAGGTAATGTCATCCACATGAACAACTGCCTCTTGTTCTGCTGCAGCTGTAAAATAGTACAACATGTTAAGACAGTAATTGTTAAGTACATGCTAAATATCGCAATGGAGTAAAACTTAAAACTTTTTGTAACGTTCAAAGTACTTAGTTTTACCTTGTTCTTGTCTATGCTGCAGTCTTTCATTCCTCGCTGCTTGCTGCAGGGATCTTGTCTCAAAAATCTTGTCATGACCAGACATATGACCTTTCCTCTCAGTCTTTTGGTCTTCGTAGAACCTGATATCCTCATCTTTCTTCTCTCTGGAAAACAGTCTGTTGTTCTGTATTTCCTGGATTGCATCTGAAGCTCCTATATCGAACAGGCTGTCTAATTCCAGCACAAATGCTCCTCTTTTTCCTCCAGGGTTACTTGCTCTTCCTTTGCTTTTCACCAGAGCACGATGTTTCTCATGTAGTTTCATGAAGAGCTTCATTGCGTTGTACTTGGTCATTGTCTTGATCCTACCCATCTGCCAGAATGGGATGATAGATTCAACTGTTTCATATGCAAGGTCTTGAACCATGGGCCTCCCTGCATTTTCCGGTAAATTCTGAAGATTAAGGAAATACTGGAACGCCTGTCTGTTGGTGGGAAGCGGGAACCACTGATAAAAGCTGAAGGGTATCCAACCAGGAAAGTTTCAGTGAGAGATCTGGTAGATGGCCCAGTTGACACCTGCCTGTGGACAGTACGTGGAGGTTCTGAGATATCAACTGTGCGCCCACGGAGCTCCCTCAGCTCCTTGCTTAATGCCATTGTGAAGTTGTAACTTGTAGATGGTTTTCTAGATTCTGATTGAGTTTCTGTTGTTTCCTGAAAAATGATAGATAATTATTATTATTATTATTATTATTATTATTAATTATTATTTATTTATTATTATTATTATTATTGTTATTATTATTATTATTATATATTTATTAATTTTATGCTCTTTCATTTGATACCTAATTTGTTGCTCTATCTTGTTTAGATAAAAAGTTAAAGTGCAAAACATAATTCAAGGGACCCCGGAATTGGCGCTTTGGCCGATTTCAAGGCAGAAAATTTAAAGCTCCATGCGGCAATGCTTCCCAACATCCTAGGTCAAAATAGTTGTGATTTTCGGCTTTTTCAGGTCAAAAAGCATGGGAAAATGTACAGAAACCTATGAAAATAAGAAAAGTTGATTTTTGAACAGGCCTACCCCATCATGCATAAACCACATACGACGTCGGACACCAAGAGGAACTTCATCTAGTAAATCGCTTAAATCATTCCTTAAAAAATTGGAATAGGATTCTCCTGTTAATCTTCCAGGCAAAACAAAAGGGCCGATTAAGTTGTCGGCAATAAGTCCTGCACATACATTGATACTAAATTGTTGTTGGTGCCTTGACTGGATGATGGTATGCAGATTCTCTTCGGTCCAGTGATGAGTGTTGTGAAAACTGATCACGCCATTTCTTGTGAAGGCAGCCTCATCAGAAAACAACACAGACTTTAGAAAAAGAGGATCGCGAGCACGCTGTTGAAGGAACCAAGTACAAAAAGCCTCTCATGGTGGGAAATTAGCTTCAGTAAGGCCTTGTACTCTCTGAATGTGATCTGGGTAAAGCTGTTGTTCCCGTAAAATTCTCCACACAGTTGTGTATCTTACACCCTCTGCTGCTGCTATCCTTCGGGTGCTGACACCAGGATGTTCCTACACGCGATTCAGGACCCTCTCCTCCAACTGAACAGTTCTGGCGCTGATTGGTCTACCACCATCTGAAACTCGCTTGTTGAATGATCCTGTATCACCAAGACGTTCCTCTATTCTCTGAAAGGTCTTCTTATCTGGCAGACGGCGATTCCGAAACCTTTTCGCATACAGACGTCTTGCTGCGGCCGCATTACACTCGGCAAGTCCATACATGAGATACATGTCTGCCATTTCCCTGTTTGAAACTATCACTGAATAGCACAAAAACTTTTTTTTTTTTTCACTGGACTGCACTTATTCACGTTAAGAAGTTACGAATACGAACAGTGAAACACCGCGATGCAGCTCTGACTGACTGATGGCTCTACACTCAACGATATTGAAACATGTCATACAGTGTACAAAACATTACAATCGGCAAGGCCATACATAAAATAAGTCTCGTACACACTCACAAGCACTGTCGGCAAGCAGTGTTTGTAAACAGTTTGCGAAAAGAATTGCTGGAACACAAAACGGACTGTAACTCGGAAACAAAGCGATTTCGGGCATATATTTATATAAACTTTTTTCATTGTTTTCAGGGCCTGAAAGTGCGTCCCACATGATATGAAACACCCTGTATATTCATTATATACCATCTTTGTAAGAACAACAGTTAAATACGAAAACCGTGTTGTTTTTCTGCTTCGCGGGCGCATGAGGTTAACGTTTATGAATTTGCTTCCTAAAGAAGGATCAAGATAATATATACTCTAACTGACAACCCTTCCACCTCCCCCCAAACCAAAATATTAACAAATGTCATTCATTTTGTTCCTGACTCATTCAATCAAACAAAATAACTGGAGTTAACCTAACAAAGGGTAACTTAGCCTAACAAGCCTTCCTCATCGTATTCCATTCCCGCTACTCAGAAGGGAACACCATTTTCCTATAAGCGAAGTAAAGACAGTGAGGTCGGGGGTTCGGCTCCTGATGGTGTTGTAATCCAGGAGTTAGTGCATTTAACCACATTTTTCTACCCTTAGCACTGTGCCAGTTTCTGGCATTTCTGCTTAATTACGATGAACTTTAAGTATCGAAGCCATAACTAAAAGTATTTATGAAAAATATTACACCTTTTCCCAAATTTGATTCCTTATTGAGAGACAATTTATTCATTTAGTTTTCAAATGAAAAACAAGTTTATGAGAAATACAGGGTGTTCAAAAAGTAAAGAAAGAAGAGGGTTAGGTTACAATGCTATATGCAGTCTCCAATGGGCTGCGTTTCTTTTTAAACACCATGTATCATATTTTAAATTTTTTTACAAAAACGTAAATTTAAAAATGGTATGCAAATGATTTTTCATTATTGAAATTCTAAATAGATTTAGAATTAGATTTGTATGTAACCTATTTGGTTGAAGGGGAACTAAACAGAGAGTCCTAACCGCAATTGAAATTAGAATCAGAGACTTTTTTTGTTACCATGTGGTATGGTATGAAAATTGTGGTTTCTGAGTGGAGTTTGCGTGTTATGGGAATTGTAGTTGAATTTTTTATAACTATTCACTACCGTATTTTCCCTACTTTACTACCTTCTTCAGCTAACCTCGAGTGGATCCCCGGGTCTCTAATAGCCTGTCGCTTCTATAATACGTCTGTAATATGCATTTCACAAAATGCCTCAAAGTTTATTTTCTTATTTTCTGTATGACCCAAAATTCATTTACAATAATTTTTAAAGTTATGTAATTGGAATTGGAAGTGATTCTAGTTTTTGGATGAAAATAGAATTTGTGGGAATCAATATATTAATTCTAACTTGACAATGCAATAAAAAAGTAAGGCGTATAATAGGGTGAACCACAATATTTTATTTGCAAAACTAGAAGACAGAAAGGTTCCCATGTACATATTAAATTTATTGAAATTTTGGTATTCCCACCAATCTTTCACTGTTAGGTGGGGTAATGTACTATCCGAGTATTTCGGCTCCTCTTACGGGGTGAGACAAGGCTACTTGCTCTCCCCTAGCCTGTTTAATGTGTATATTGACGGATTAATTGCTTCAATTAATGAGGCAACAGTGGGATGTTGTATAGATAATACAAGGATAAATAACTTAATTTATGCCGATGATATGGTGTTAATAAGTCCCTCTGTTAAAGGTCTGGATCGGCTACTAAAAGTCTGCGAAGTGTATTCGCAGAAACATGATATTCTTTTAATGTTACCAAAACTAAGGTTATGCAATTTCATCCTAAAAGCTGTAATCAGCCAGCTGATATAAGGTTTAAAATGAATGGTGAAGTAATTGAGGAAGTACAAAAGTTTAAGTATTTGGGTCAAACTATTACCAGCTCCTTGAGTGATGATTCGGATATAAGAAAACAATCTTGAAGCCTGTGTGCTAAAGCGAATATGACCATAAGGAACTTTCGATTCTGTACAAGTGAACCTAAAGACAATCTCTTTCGTACTTTCTGCAGTAATATATACGGGCAGCAACTGTGGGTGAATTATAAAAAAGGTTCTGGCAGAACCGTAAATTTGATGTACAACAGGTCTTTTAGACTCTTACATAAATTACCCCCGAGATGCTCAGCTTCGCAAATGTTTGCTACCCGCAATGTCCCGAGCTTCCCGGAGGTAACAAGACGTGCTCAACACAGTCTAATGCAAAGAATTTGAAAGTCAACCAACCCGATCATCCAAGCTATCTGCACACGAGGAAGAGAAATAACGAACAAATGAAAAATGAGGTAACCGCCCGGGAATCGAACCCAGGATCTTCCGATTGCCGGTCAGATATGCTATCCACTACACCACGGGCCTCGATCAGTCAGAAGTCGTAATTCTATTCTATACTTACGTCGTTTCTATACATTAATATACTGCGTGGTCATTGCAGTTAAATGTACATATTCACGATTTGCGAGGGTGCCCTCTCAAGGCATTGGTTTCTGCCCTATGTAGGAGAATTACGACTTCTGACTGATCGAGGCCCGTGGTGTAGTGGATAGCATATCTGACCGGCAATCGGAAGATACTGGGTTCGATTCTCGGGCGGTTACCTCATTTTTCATTTGTTCGTTATTTCTCTTCCTCGTGTGCAGAACACTCCTCTATACTTAAGTCGTTTCTATACATTAATATACTGCGTGGTCATTGCAGTTAAATGTACATATTCACGATTTGCGAGGGTGCCCTCTCAAGGCATTGGTTTCTGCCCTATGTAGGAGAATTACGACTTCAGACTGATCGAGGCCCGTGGTGTAGTGGATAGCATATCTGACCGGCAATCGGAAGATCCTGGGTTCGATTCCCGGGCGGTTGCCTCATTTTCATTTGTTCGTTATTTCTCTTCCTCGTGTGCAGAACACTCCTCTATACTTACGTCGATTCTATACATTAATATACTGCGTGGTCATTGCAGTTAAATGTACATATTCACGATTTGCGAGGGTGCCCTCTCAAGGCATTGGTTTCTGCCCTATGTAGGAGAAATACGACTTTTGACTGATCGAGGCCCGTGGTGTAGTGGATAACATATCTGACCTGCAATCGGAAGATCCTGGGTTCGATTCCCGGGCGGTTGCCTCATTTTTCATTTGTTCGTTATTTCTCTTCCTCGTGTGCAGAACACTCCTCTATACTTACGTCGTTTCTATACATTAATATACTGCGTGGTCATTGCAGTTAAATGTGTATATATATATATATATATATGAAAATTATTTCACGAAAGTAACACGTGAAAAATATTTATGATGAATAAAACCACGAAGGAAAGGAAACACAGAATGGTGCTCAAGCGCTTTCGTCTAATGAGTAATGACATCCTCAGGAACACTGAAGTACATAAAGAGTTACAGCCTATATATAGGTTACAGAAAAAAAAAGAAGAAGCGCTTGAGCACCATTCTGTGTTTCCTTTCCTTTGTGGTTTTATTCATCATATATATATATATACTGTATATATATTTAGGTAGATAGATAGATACTAGATAGATCGATAGATATAATTTAAATGTGCATTAAACGCAGATAAACTAATAAACGTTAAATCCACGTATGAAAATGAAAGAGAATTATTTTTAATTAATTAATTTTAATTCCGAGCAGGAATCTTTGTGAAGATAATAATCAAATAAAAACAATAGAAGTTGAAAATGCGAGTAATCTT
>JAJOZX010004064.1:357500-427500 GCA_023014485.1 Bathynomus jamesi
TCTTCTGGGAAAATCAAATCCACTATAGTCCGAATAAGTAATGGTAAATGGCAAACACTATAGTTTTTCTCTTTCATGATGTGAGCCCGATGTGGGCAACGGATCACTCGCAAAGAGACCCCAAAAAATATAGCTTCCTTCACCAGCTATCTGCAAAGCAGATAGGATCTAGTTTGACTTTTTGGTGTAAAATTTACTATAATCTATGTAGTAGTTTTACTTGCAAAATTATAATTCGATAAAGCTCCCATGCGTAATTTTTAAATAAATACCAATAGTTTACGTTTAAATCGCTTAAATCGTTTTCTTTAACTTTCCGACTATAGTGGATTGATTTTCCCAAAGTTCCTTGTTTCATGTACGGCCTGCGTGTATCATGAAAGAGTTTCAGGGGACCATTCTGAGTCAATCACATATATATATATATATATATATGTGTGTGTGTGTATATATATTACTGTATATAAAATAATATAATATATTTATAACTTTTGTCACTTTCTGCATGTGATTTCTGAACTGTGCAATTGGATTCAAAGTTATTCCAATTATTTTCCCAATAAAATTTCGAGGACAACAATTCTTTATAAAGTTTCCCAAAGTTTGTTCAAATTAAAGTGGTAATTAAGTTGCATTTGAGTTTAAGCGGAAGAAATAACAAGAAATTAAGAAGTAAACCTGAAAAAGTCAGTCTTCTATAAACCGATATGGTTAGTGTATTTCCTTGCCATTCAGCTAATAAATGTAAGGAGGAAAATTGTATTATATCTGTCTAACAATTCTACGTTCGTTTCTTTCAAATTCAGGTAGTTTAATTTAGGTGGTCTTTAGATTCTCCCCATGATATAAAATATCATCAATATTTTTATAAAATAAAGGCTTAAACTCTCGAGGGCAATCGCTCAACCAATGTTTTTAAGATGAGGCAGAAAAGCATTCTGTCACACTGTGTTTAGTATAAATTATTCAAAAGTAAAATGTGCTCTTCAACATCCAATGTTGTTTTAATTTCAAAATTTCAATGTTTGGATTTTACAAGAGAAAATAAATCTTACTTTAGATATTGAAACTGTGACTGGAAAGTGTATCTTTCCGGAAAGTTTAGATTAAACACAAAATGCATTTAACAAGCCTCATTGACCTTTACGGCCTTAAAAACTTTTATTTATATATATATATATATATATATATATATATATATATATATATATATATATATATACACATTTTAACTGCAAACAACACACAGTTTAATTAATGCCCTCAGGGCATTTGATTCCGCTCGTATGTAGGAGAATTACGAGTACTGACTAATCGGGGTCCTTGGTACAGTGGTTAGCATATCCGACCGGAAATTGGATGATCACGGGTTTGATTCCTGGGAGGTACCTCATTTTTCATTTGCTCGTTCTCCCTCCTCATCTTGTGCGGAACGCTCTTCTACACAAGCGTCGTTCTTTACATATATATATATATATATATATAGTAGGGTGCTCCGAAAATTAAAGATTGAAAAAAGCTCATAAAACTTTGCTCCCCGGTCTTTTTCTCATTCTTTTATATCATATTAGTGCTAGAAAAAAATATTAGCTACATTGAAACATACTAAGCCTTGCCACCAGGCATCTGAAAAATATGCTTTATTGAATTAATTTATTATACTTAATACTTACATTTTTAACATTTTTTTTCAGATTTACTTATCATAAATAGCGTATCTATTAAATAAATCGTAGTTTTACTTGAGTTTATATAAACTTAAATAATTATTACAAAATTTAATACTTATTTTTTGTCAAGAAGAGCAATAATTAATTACTTTCAATGGCAGACGGAAACGGTAATAATAATGAAGATGATCCAAATAAAAAATCAAAGGATAATTCAAATATTTCCTTAAGAAAAGATGATATAATATGGCTAATAGAAAAGCCTATCGAAAAACTCTCTGATGTTCGAATCCCAACGAAGGGGGACATTTTACTCTAGTTTTTCTACCTAAAAGATGGACCAATGAAGAAAGAGAAATTTAGAAATTTTAACGGTACAATTGCTGAAAAAGTATTAGAAGATACAGAAAAGCAGTGGATGAAATCAGGAATCGAAACACAACGTAAAGATAAAGTCAAGAAAAAGATTTTAGACCTTTACGAGAATTATAGGACACTCCAAAAAAAGAAAGGTTCCAATTCCAACAAGGTAAATGAAGAAAATTTTGTTAGAGACCTTGACTCCTATTTTTTTATTGCCCATAAAGATGCTGAACGCAGAGTTCAAACTAATCGGTTGAGGACGACAGAACAGAAAAAAGAGGATATTGATTTCATAAATGCAATGAAAGAGGGTAGAAAAGTTCTTTTTGGATCCGAAGATAAAAATTATTCAAAAAAGGTTCAAGCTAAAAGGAATAGGGAAGAGAATTTCACTTACAGAATGGAGACAGACATGCAAAGAAGAGAGCTACAAGAGGCTTTAACTAGCGAACTTAACGATGAGATAGACATTGTTGATGAAGATTATTTAGAACTAGATGATAGTGATAATGATGAAAATGTGATTTCAAATTCTGATAAAAAATCAAAAAGTAAAGCGTTCGAAAACTATCACACTAGAACTTCCACGAAACCTATTCAAAAGTAAAAAAATATCTGAAATGGCTGATCGTTTAAATTTATCTTCTGGCCAAAGAACTGCATTTATGGCTGCCATCCCAACAGAGGGGGGAGTTGATTTGGAGAATATCACGTGTCTAAAACAAGTACGTGGACAGCAAGTAAAATAGTGCGGCATGAAAAAGGCGAAGAAATCAAAAGTAATTTTGTATGCCCAAAATTTTGTAATCTTCATTGGGATGGAAAAATTTTTCATGAAGATGATGAAAGATTAGGAGTGCTGATATCTGGTGCCCCAGGATATGAAGAGGGAAAGCTCCTTGGCGTTCCAAAAATCGTCGATGGCACTGGTAATACACAAGCGAATGCTACTCATTCTCTAGTAGCTGAATGGAAAGTCGAATCCAATATATATGGTCTTGTTTTTGACACTACGGCGCCCAAATCCGGCTGGAAAAATGGAGCCTGTGTAAAATTAGAAGAATTATTCCAAAAAAAAAATTTCTTTTTTGCTTGTAGACTCCACATACTGGAGAGAATCTTGCAAGCAGTTGGTCAAAACTTTTCGGCGATACAAGTAGTCCAAATAATTTAGATTTTAAACATTTTCAGAAGTTTTTGAATACCATCAACAAAGAAAATTTCAAAATTCTTGAATTTAAAGATCGATCCTTAAAATCTCGTTGTGAAGATGTTAAAAAATTTCTTCAAGAAACGTTGACCCAAAGTTCTGACAAAAAATCATTACCAAGAGAAGATTACAAAGAGTGTGCGGAACTTATGCTTATTCTCTTGGGAGGGACTCCGCCTCGTGTGTGCATTGGTTAAAGCCAGGAGCATATCACCATGCAAGGTGGATGGCGTACATTTTGTATGCGGCTAAAATGTTTGCTTTCAGTGGTCAACTTGGGTACGATTCCAAAAAAATAAAAAATCTTGTACGCTTTTGCACATTCACATCTCTTTTTTATATACAACCCTGGTTATCAGCTACCAATGCAGCTGATGCTGCAATAAATGACCTAAAATTGTGGCACGATTTAAATTCTTATTGTAAAATTGATTCAGATGTGGCCTCAGCAGCTATAAAAACCTTTGAAAGACATTTTTGGTATATGACAGAAGAGTTAGCTTCATTTTCACTGCTTTCAAATAAAATTGAGATCTCTGAAAAGCGCCAAATAGCTAAAAAAATTATGAAGATGAAAAAAGTAAACAGTTTTAAAATGGGAGTTCTCACTTTCCTAAATTAAACTCTTCGACGAAATTAATTTCGCTGATTGGAGTAAACTCTATGTTTCTTTTACAAACTCTGGGAATAGATATGGAATGGATGACAAAGGACCCAAGTGAGTGGAACGTAGATTCTGAATATAAGAAAGCATTTGAATATGTTAGAAGTGTCAAAGTAGTAAATGATCTTGCAGAAAGAGCTGTGAAGCTCATTCAAGATTACTCAAATAACATTACAAGGACGAGCCCCAAAGATAGTACATGCTTCAGGTTGTAGAGAGCCACAGGAAACTAATTCCTGATTTCAAGAAAGGGACACTAAACCATCTTCTGTAAAATCAAAATAAGATCAAAACGGACTGTTTATAACAGCCAAAAGGAAGAGGCCCACTGCTGCTAAAACAAAAATAAACCTGATGGCTACAGTTATAAACAATTGCACAGGAGTGAGGGGGCATAAACCTCGGTAAAGGCCAATCTTCATCTAATTTTCCTAGAAATAAGAAGAAATACCAAATTTTAAGCTCGTCTTTATTTATTTTTTTTGCACATATACTTATACTATATCAATGCTTTGTATTTTTAAATCATTTTAATTAACCCTAATTTATTTTTATGAGGTTTATGTAACTTAATCTTAAGTAATAATACCTACAAATCAGACCTAATTGCATAATTCGAAAATCACAAAATCTTAATTTTACATGAGGCTGGTGGCAAGGCTTAATATGTTAGGATCGAGCTAAAAATTCAAAAGTATTCAGAAGCATGATAGCAATGATAAAATAACTGGGGAGCAAATATTCAAAATCATGTTTTTTTCGGAGCACCCAAATATAATATATATACAGAGAGAGAGAGAGAGAGAGAGAGAGAGAGAGAGAGAGAGAGAGAGAGAGAGAGAGAGAGAGAGAGATTCTACTTGTGAAATATCTTTATCCATTGTTTTTGACTTAACCATTTCTCTCCCAAATTATTGTTTTGAGGTAAAAGAAAATTTGTTAACACTAACAAAATGTTAAAAAAAGGTATGGAAACATAAACGAACCTTGTTTAGAAATTTATTTAATTAAATACACTGGAAATTATATGATTCCATTTGGCGCTATCAAGTAATAAGGGAAACTAACATAACTTTGGTTCTTTGAATGAAACAAATAAAAGCAATTTTTGTCCTTTGCTAACACAACGGTAGACCATACTACTTTGAATGGAATGCATGAAAACAGTTTTTGTCCTTCGTTAAACATAATGGTAAAACACATTCTCTGCATTTTAGACGAGAGTAACCCTTCATACAGTTCTACATCTCTTTTTGGGTTCTAAATGCTTAGGCCAATGTCCAAAATATCTGCCAGATGTTGCTATACAGTTAATTGTTACATTCAAATGACATAAGGCATCATTGAAGTTAATCTGAGGAAATTATGAGCACTTTTTGTTGATGATGCCATGTGGAATAGCTGTGACAGAAAGGGTTAATCAACAACTCAGCAGTTTCTTCAAGAGTTCACTGTTGACTTGAGAAAGGATATAAAGTTATTGATACAATTCCCCTTCTTAACTAGTGTGTCCTGTTAACACCTGAAAAGAAATCGTCTGACGTTGCAAAAATAAAATCCTCACATAACCAGTCGTGCAGAATGCGGTTAAAAACGCTTGATTAAACACAGTAACGTTCAGTATAGCAGTGCAAAGCATATATACACACTAGTATATATATATTAATTTCTTTACTAGTTCAACTCTCTCTCTCTCTCTCTCTCTCTCTCTCTCTCTATATATATATATATATATATATATATATATAGATATATATAATATAGATATATAGATATATATATATATATATATATATACATAGTAAACAAAGTAGAGGAGTAAATAATAAGTGGGTAGAGAAACGTTATATTTTGCATTCATTCATTGCTACAATATCTGATTTCATTTAAAAAATTGCCGAAATTTCGCAAGAAAAATCCTTAAACGTTTTCGGTGCATGAACAGAAAAGTCATGGCTAAATAAATAAAGAAAAAAAAATTAGGAGCTGGCGACTATAAAGGCAAGTTGCTTTGGAGACTCCATCAGTTATCACTTGATACAACTAGAGCAAAAATGAAATTCGTAAGTATTAATATGTATACAGTATGTGTATATATTATATATATATATATTTTATGGCATAAAACTGAGTTCTTCATTCAGTATGATATTGTGATTCACATATAAAATGAAAATTGGTAAAACATCCAACTAAATCCTCTCAAAAGTTTCTTTTCAAAACTGGAAATATTTTTTGTAAAAATTATACTTTATTTGCATTTTGAAAGTAATTTTAAAACTGTTTATATTTGAGTTGTTGCATTGTAATTATCATTATCATCATTTTTGTAGTCTTAGCAGTGGGTAGTTGTTTTTTTATTATTATTATATTATTATTATATTATTATTACTTGTTTCAGTCTTATGTTTATCTCCTTAGTCACAATTTTTAGCTTTCTCTTTTTAAATGTATCATTGTTTGATTTATCTTATCACTTATTACTTTCAGAATAGTGTACTATTTTATGAGATTTATATCCTCATAAAGCTTATCATTATCATTATCATCAAAAAGTGAAGTGTCACAAAACCTTTATCTGAATTTTCTTAAAGTTTTTATACACACTGAAAAACTGTTTAGGTTTTAGGTTTAAGCTTTGAGATCGTTCATAAATTAGATGAGACATATCGTTCATAATAAAGGGGTGTTCAGTCAAGAAATACGATAACAGAATGTTAAAGTTAATTACTTATCATTTGTGTTAGATCGAATATAACAATACTTCACTTCTCTTTTACAGATCGCCGCATTTTTCCTGCTGTCGTTGCCATATTGTCAGTTTTCGCCAACGCCGAACCGGAACCCGAGCCTGGTTATAGACATGGCTCTGGAGGTGGATTCGGTGGATTTAGAAGTGGATTCGGTGGATTTAGAGGTGGCTTTGGTGGAAGAGGTTTGGTCGTGGATTTGGGCCGAAGATTTGGTCATGGATTTGGCTATGGTCATGGATACTACGGATAATCTTTTAAAGAGTTCTGAACTGTATTTCACTTTGCGCACGACCTCTTAAGCTCATTACCTTGACTTTCCTTGAAAACTTTTAATTACTGTATTTACTGGATAAAAATAAAGTTATATTAAGAATTCAAAATTGCCGCTATGTATTTTTTCAATAAAATTAAAATTAAACAAACCCTATTTTTAAAAATTTTTTTAAAAACACTTGTGTGTAAACAGTGAATTAATATTATTATGCTTCTGTAACTTTCACTCCAAATATTTACTTAGTTTCGACTTTGTAAATTTTAAAGGTAAAATGAATGAAGGATATATCGCTTCTAAATTTCTTGGTTGGTTTGTATTCTGTTTTACGTCGTTCGTCTTACTAAGAACGCTGAAACCAACGATAAGGAAAAATAAGTCCATTTTAAAAGAAGAACTGGGTGGAGACAAATATATTATGTGCAGTAGCTCTTCACTACACCCTACCCAGAAACAAAGGCTTAAAACAGCGAGTTCGTTACTATTTTTCATTCCCGTCAAGAGAGGCTACAATTAGGGAATAGTGATTACAGTATTTGTAAATGAATAGCTATCCTTTTATATAATCCCGTACATCAATTTACATACGAAAAAGTTTAGCATAAGCTGGAGTTTTATAATCAGCCCCTTTCACTTGTAGTTGTATGTATTCTATATGCCTTGAGACTATCCTTAAAAAATACAAAACTCTCTCAAGTGATGGTAGTCTCAAACTTTCTCCCTGTTTAAAAACTTAAAGTGTATAGATACTAGCACGGCTATAATACGTACAAAGCCAGCAGTGACCTCCGGACCCCACTGCATTATTTCGTTTGATGATTTCATACTTCACTAAAGCCATCTCCCACCATTCATGAGGAGCTTGGAATACATTATCCCAAAATATAATTTAGTATGTTTTGCAGATCACTGAAGGACTATAGTATAAATATATTCGATTCTGATAGAATTGTAGAACTTCTGAACAGATTTTCTAGAGAAGAATATACAGGTGGCCCATAATTCCCAATCGGTTATAATTAAGCGAAAATACAAAAAAATCAACAAAGCAAAATGTTTATAAGTTTCGAAACATTTATTGATTATTAAAAAATATTAAATTTTTTTTTAAATTCACTAGATGAATTTTCGCTTCAGTTATAACCGATTGAGTCTTATGGCCACCCTGTACATTTAATTTCCATAATATTTTTATTTATTTTTAATTGCATTAAATGAATAAGATTGCATTTTTGTTTTTTTATAATGAGATTTATTAAAGCAATAACACATCATTATTCTATTAATTAACATATAATCTAACAATAAAGGGATGAAGATCAGGGCCCCCAGACTTCTATAATTAGCTTTATAAGGCTACTTACGAAAATCGTTAGGTTACCTGTACGGTACCCTTGTCGATTGGTTATGTTAGGTCGTGATATTTTCGTTAGTTAGCCTTATAAGCTAACAAAGAAGGCTGGGAGCCATGATCTTCAGGTGATCCAATAAAGTTTTCATTTCATATATACAAAGGGTTGACAAAAGTAAATAGACACCACGATGACTGTCCTCAAGAAAAAATGGCAAAGATCGTAATGGAATGTCAGAACGTGTATTAGCTTCACATAATGTAAAAGGGAAAGGAACACGACTCGAATATGTATAATTGATTCAATAAATATTTTATTATTTACTGACTTTACTATCAAATAACAACTAATGCAAAACTCAATGGTCTATTTAGTTTAGTCAACCATCTGTATGTACCTTACCTTACCTTATGAACCTTATGTTGTTTCGTGCGTTGGTCTCTCTTCACATGGAGGTCAAGCTGGTGGCCCCGCCTCGCTCTCTCTCTCTCTCTCTCTCTCTCTCTCTCTCTCTATATATATATATATATATATATATATGTTACAGTTAAAGTCTAAAATCAGACAATTTGTGAATTGACTGAAATTTTAGGCACTATGTGAAATTGTGATACATACAAAACATAACGTAACCTTTCTGGTAATGCAGCATATGCATGCCCACTGGTATTTCCCAATATGTTGCCTAAAAATTCATTAGGTAAAATTTTAGTCAATTTACAAATTGCCTGTGTTTAGACATTGACTCTAACATACATAGATATACATATATATATATAGATTTAGATAGATAGATAGATAGATGATAGATAGATAGATATAATTTAAACGTGCATTAAACGCAGATAAACTAATAAACGTTAAATCCACGTATGAAAGAGAATTATTTTTAATTAATTAATTTTAATTCCGCGCAGGAATCTGATGTGTCTCGAACGCGGTTTTGAGTTAAAGTTGAAATAAAAAAAAGAAATTAAATGTCAATGAAGAGTCATAAATTTTTCTTTCTTTAAGATGGGGAATTTATGCTATAATTTCGATTTCGTCATTGTTGATTAACCCATTAGCGCCCAGAGGTCTTTACCTAGACTGAATAAAATCGTCTGGCGTTTAACCCTATGCTTCACCCTTTATCGGTCAACCGTATATGTTATGCGCTTTTCCATTGTTTTAACTGTTGGCATTCAGAACAGCAGTTGGGTAACACTCAAAAGTAAATAAACACCATAGGTTTTTTCCATAGTTTTCAACTTGATAGTAAAAGTCAACAAATAATAACAGATTTGTTGAATCAATATATCATATTTAGAATCGTATTGTTTTCAGCTTTGCATTATGTAAGGCTGACACGTTCTGTCATTACACTGATCAGCTTTGCAATTTGTTCTTAAGGACAATCAGTGTGAAACATATGTACGGTATATATATATATTAATATATATATATATATATATATATATATCGTAAAGAACGACGCTTGTATAGGAGATATTCCGCGCAAGACGAGAAAGAGAAAACAACAAATGAAAAAATGAAGTACCACCTGGGAATCGAACCCGGGATCTTCCGATTGCCGGTCAGACGCGATAACCACTACACCATGGACTCCACTCTTCCAAATGCCGTAATTCCTCTACATACTCGCAGAAACCAATGCCCCAAGGGGGCACCTCCCGCTTGCCATAACATTTATACATTCAACTGCAAAGAACACGCAGTATAAATAACGTAAAGAACGACGCTTGTATAGGAGATATTCCGCGCAAGACGAGAAAGAGAAAACAACAAATGAAAAATGAAGTACCACCTGGAATCGAACCCGGGATCTTCCGATTGCCGGTCAGACGCGATAACCACTACACCATGGACTCCACTCTTCCAAATGCCGTAATTCCTCTACATACTCGCAGAAACCAATGCCCAAGGGGGCACCTCCCGCTTGCCGTAACATTATATACATTCAACTGCAAAGAACACGCAGTATAAATAACGTAAAGAACGACGCTTGTATAGGAGATATTCCGCGAAGACGAGAAAGAGAAAACAACAAATGAAAAAATGAAGTACCACCTGGGAATCGAACCCGGGATCTTCCGATTGCCGGTCAGACGCGATAACCACTACACCATGGACTCCACTCTTCCAAATGCCGTAATTCCTCTACATACTCGCAGAAACCAATGCCCCAAGGGGGCACCTCCCGCTTGCCGTAACATTATATACATTCAACTGCAAAGAACACGCAGTAAAATAACGTAAAGAACGACGCTTGTATAGGAGATATTCCGCGCAAGACGAGAAAGAGAAAACAACAAATGAAAAAATGAAGTACACCTGGGAATCGAACCCGGGATCTTCGATTGCCGGTCAGACGCGATAACCACTACACCATGGACTCCACTCTTCCAAATGCGTAATTCCTCTACATACTCGCAGAAACCAATGCCCCAAGGGGGCACCTCCCGCTTGCCGTAACATTATATACATTCAACTGCAAAGAACACGCAGTATAAATAACGTAAAGAACGACGCTTGTATAGGAGATATTCCGCGCAAGACGAGAAAGAGAAAACAACAAATGAAAAAATGAAGTACCACCTGGGAATCGAACCCGGGATCTTCCGATTGCCGGTCAGACGCGATAACCACTACACCATGGACTCCACTCTTCCAAATGCCGTAATTCCTCTACATACTCGCAGAAACCAATGCCCAAGGGGGCACCTCCCGCTTGCCGTAACATTATATACATTCAACTGCAAAGAACACGCAGTATAAATAACGTAAAGAACGACGCTTGTATAGGAGATATTCCGCGCAAGACGAGAAGAGAAAACAACAAATGAAAAAATGAAGTACCACCTGGGAATCGAACCCGGGATCTTCCGATTGCCGGTCAGACGCGATAACCACTACACCATGGACTCCACTCTTCCAAATGCCGTAATTCCTCTACATACTCGCAGAAACCAATGCCCAAGGGGCACCTCCCGCTTGCCGTAACATTATATACATTCAACTGCAAAGAACACGCAGTATAAATAACGTAAAGAACGACGCTGTATAGGAGATATTCCGCGCAAGACGAGAAAGAGAAAACAACAAATGAAAAAATGAAGTACCACCTGGGAATCGAACCCGGGATCTTCCGATTGCCGGTCAGACGCGATAACCACTACACCATGGACTCCACTCTTCCAAATGCCGTAATTCCTCTACATACTCGCAGAAACCAATGCCCCAAGGGGGCACCTCCCGCTTGCCGTAAACATTATATACATTCAACTGCAAAGAACACGCAGTATAAATAACGTAAAGAACGACGCTTGTATAGGAGATATTCCGCGCAAGACGAGAAAGAGAAAAAACAACAATGAAAAAATGAAGTACCACCTGGGAATCGAACCCGGGATCTTCCGATTGCCGGTCAGACGCGATAACCACTACACCATGGACTCCACTCTTCCAAATGCCGTAATTCCTCTACATACTCGCAGAAACCAATGCCCCAAGGGGGCACCTCCCGCTTGCCGTAACATTATATACATTCAACTGCAAAGAACACGCAGTATAAATAACGTAAAGAACGACGCTTGTATAGGAGATATTCCGCGCAAGACGAGAAAGAGAAAACAACAAATGAAAAAATGAAGTACCACCTGGAATCGAACCCGGGATCTTCCGATTGCCGGTCAGACGCGATAACCACTACACCATGGACTCCACTCTTCCAAATGCCGTAATTCCTCTACATACTCGCAGAAACCAATGCCCCAAGGGGCACCTCCCGCTTGCCGTAACATTATATACATTCAACTGCAAGAAAACACGCAGTATAAATAACGTAAAGAACGACGCTTGTATAGGAGATATTCCGCGCAAGACGAGAAAGAGAAAACAACAAATGAAAAAATGAAGTACCACCTGGGAATCGAACCCGGGATCTTCCGATTGCCGGTCAGACGCGATAACCACTACACCATGGACTCCCTCTTCCAAATGCCGTAATTCCTCTACATACTCGCAGAAACCAATGCCCCAAGGGGGCACCTCCCGCTTGCCGTAACATTATATACATTCAACTGCAAAGAACACGCAGTATAAATAACGTAAAGAACGACGCTTGTATAGGAGATATTCCGCGCACGAGAGAAGAGAAAACAACAAATGAAAAAATGAAGTACCACCTGGGAATCGAACCCGGGATCTCCGATTGCCGGTCAGACGCGATAACCACACCATGGACTCCACTCTTCCAAATGCCGTAATTCCTCTACATACTCGCAGAAACCAATGCCCCAAGGGGCACCTCCCGCTTGCCGTAACATTATATACATTCAACTGCAAGAGAACACGCAGTATAAATAACGTAAAGAACGACGCTTGTATAGGAGATATTCCGCGCAAGACGAGAAAGAGAAAACAACAAATGAAAAAATGAAGTACCACCTGGGAATCGAACCCGGGATCTTCCGATTGCCGGTCAGACGCGATAACCACTACACCATGGACTCCACTCTTCCAAATGCCGTAATTCCTCTACATACTCGCAGAAACCAATGCCCCAAGGGGGCACCTCCCGCTTGCCGTAACATTATATACATTCAACTGCAAAGAACACGCAGTATAAATAACGTAAAGAACGACGCTTGTATAGGAGATATTCCGCGCAAGACGAGAAAGAGAAAACAACAAATGAAAAAATGAAGTACCACCTGGGAATCGAACCCGGGATCTTCCGATTGCCGGTCAGACGCGATAACCACTACACCATGGACTCCACTCTTCCAAATGCCGTAATTCCTCTACATACTCGCAGAAACCAATGCCCCAAGGGGCACCTCCCGCTTGCCGTAACATTATATACATTCAACTGCAAAGAACACGCAGTATAAATAACGTAAAGAACGACGCTTGTATAGGAGATATTCCGCGCAAGACGAGAAAGAGAAAACAACAAATGAAAAAATGAAGTACCACCTGGGAATCGAACCCGGGATCTTCCGATTGCCGGTCAGACGCGATAACCACTACACCATAGGACTCCACTCTTCCAAATGCCGTAATTCCTCTACATACTCGCAGAAACCAATGCCCCAAGGGGGCACCTCCCGCTTGCCGTAACATTATATACATTCAACTGCAAAGAACACGCAGTATAAATAACGTAAAGAACGTTATTTATACTGCGTGTTCTTTGCAGTTGAATGTATATAATGTTACGGCAAGCGGGAGGTGCCCCCTTGGGGCATTGGTTTCTGCGAGTATGTAGAGGAATTACGGCATTTGGAAGAGTGGAGTCCATGGTGTAGTGGTTATCGCGTCTGACCGGCAATCGGAAGATCCCGGTTCGATTCCCAGGTGGTACTTCATTTTTTCATTTGTTGTTTTCTCTTTCTCGTCTTGCGCGGAATATCTCCTATACAAGCGTCGTTCTTTACGTTATTTATACTGCGTGTTCTTTGCAGTTGAATGTATATAATGTTACGGCAAGCGGGAGGTGCCCCCTTGGGGCATTGGTTTCTGCGAGTATGTAGAGGAATTACGGCATTTGGAAGAGTGGAGTCCATGGTGTAGTGGTTATCGCGTCTGACCGGCAATCGGAAGATCCCGGGTTCGATTCCCAGGTGGTACTTCATTTTTTCATTTGTTGTTTTCTCTTTCTCGTCTTGCGCGGAATATCTCCTATACAAGCGTCGTTCTTTACGTTATTTATACTGCGTGTTCTTTGCAGTTGAATGTATATAATGTTACGGCAAGCGGGAGGTGCCCCCTTGGGGCATTGGTTTCTGCGAGTATGTAGAGGAATTACGGCATTTGGAAGAGTGGAGTCCATGGTGTAGTGGTTATCGCGTCTGACCGGCAATCGGAAGATCCCGGGTTCGATTCCCAGGTGGTACTTCATTTTTTCATTTGTTGTTTTCTCTTTCTCGTCTTGCGCGGAATATCTCCTATACAAGCGTCGTTCTTTACGTTATTTATACTGCGTGTTCTTTGCAGTTGAATGTATATAATGTTACGGCAAGCGGGAGGTGCCCCCTTGGGGCATTGGTTTCTGCGAGTATGTAGAGGAATTACGGCATTTGGAAGAGTGGAGTCCATGGTGTAGTGGTTATCGCGTCTGACCGGCAATCGGAAGATCCCGGGTTCGATTCCCAGGTGGTACTTCATTTTTTCATTTGTTGTTTTCTCTTTCTCGTCTTGCGCGGAATATCTCCTATACAAGCGTCGTTCTTTACGTTATTTATACTGCGTGTTCTTTGCAGTTGAATGTATATAATGTTACGGCAAGCGGGAGGTGCCCCTTGGGGCATTGGTTTCTGCGAGTATGTAGAGGAATTACGGCATTTGGAAGAGTGGAGTCCATGGTGTAGTGGTTATCGCGTCTGACCGGCAATCGGAAGATCCCGGGTTCGATTCCCAGGTGGTACTTCATTTTTTCATTTGTTGTTTTCTCTTTCTCGTCTTGCGCGGAATATCTCCTATACAAGCGTCGTTCTTTACGTTATTTATACTGCGTGTTCTTTGCAGTTGAATGTATATAATGTTACGGCAAGCGGGAGGTGCCCCTTGGGGCATTGGTTTCTGCGAGTATGTAGAGGAATTACGGCATTTGGAAGAGTGGAGTCCATGGTGTAGTGGTTATCGCGTCTGACCGGCAATCGGAAGATCCCGGGTTCGATTCCCAGGTGGTACTTCATTTTTTCATTTGTTGTTTTCTCTTTCTCGTCTTGCGCGGAATATCTCCTATACAAGCGTCGTTCTTTACGTTATTTATACTGCGTGTTCTTTGCAGTTGAATGTATATAATGTTACGGCAAGCGGGAGGTGCCCCCTTGGGGCATTGGTTTCTGCGAGTATGTAGAGGAATTACGGCATTTGGAAGAGTGGAGTCCATGGTGTAGTGGTTATCGCGTCTGACCGGCAATCGGAAGATCCCGGGTTCGATTCCCAGGTGGTACTTCATTTTTTCATTTGTTGTTTTCTCTTTCTCGTCTTGCGCGGAATATCTCCTATACAAGCGTCGTTCTTTACGTTATTTATACTGCGTGTTCTTTGCAGTTGAATGTATATAATGTTACGGCAAGCGGGAGGTGCCCCCTTGGGGCATTGGTTTCTGCGAGTATGTAGAGGAATTACGGCATTTGGAAGAGTGGAGTCCATGGTGTAGTGGTTATCGCGTCTGACCGGCAATCGGAAGATCCCGGGTTCGATTCCCAGGTGGTACTTCATTTTTTCATTTGTTGTTTTCTCTTTCTCGTCTTGCGCGGAATATCTCCTATACAAGCGTCGTTCTTTACGTTATTTATACTGCGTGTTCTTTGCAGTTGAATGTATATAATGTTACGGCAAGCGGGAGGTGCCCCCTTGGGGCATTGGTTTCTGCGAGTATGTAGAGGAATTACGGCATTTGGAAGAGTGGAGTCCATGGTGTAGTGGTTATCGCGTCTGACCGGCAATCGGAAGATCCCGGGTTCGATTCCCAGGTGGTACTTCATTTTTTCATTTGTTGTTTTCTCTTTCTCGTCTTGCGCGGAATATCTCCTATACAAGCGTCGTTCTTTACGTTATTTATACTGCGTGTTCTTTGCAGTTGAATGTATATAATGTTACGGCAAGCGGGAGGTGCCCCCTTGGGGCATTGGTTTCTGCGAGTATGTAGAGGAATTACGGCATTTGGAAGAGTGGAGTCCATGGTGTAGTGGTTATCGCGTCTGACCGGCAATCGGAAGATCCCGGGTTCGATTCCCAGGTGGTACTTCATTTTTTCATTTGTTGTTTTCTCTTTCTCGTCTTGCGCGGAATATCTCCTATACAAGCGTCGTTCTTTACGTTATTTATACTGCGTGTTCTTTGCAGTTGAATGTATATAATGTTACGGCAAGCGGGAGGTGCCCCCTTGGGGCATTGGTTTCTGCGAGTATGTAGAGGAATTACGGCATTTGGAAGAGTGGAGTCCATGGTGTAGTGGTTATCGCGTCTGACCGGCAATCGGAAGATCCCGGGTTCGATTCCCAGGTGGTACTTCATTTTTTCATTTGTTGTTTTCTCTTTCTCGTCTTGCGCGGAATATCTCCTATACAAGCGTCGTTCTTTACGTTATTTATACTGCGTGTTCTTTGCAGTTGAATGTATATAATGTTACGGCAAGCGGGAGGTGCCCCCTTGGGCATTGGTTTCTGCGAGTATGTAGAGGAATTACGGCATTTGGAAGAGTGGAGTCCATGGTGTAGTGGTTATCGCGTCTGACCGGCAATCGGAAGATCCCGGGTTCGATTCCCAGGTGGTACTTCATTTTTTCATTTGTTGTTTTCTCTTTCTCGTCTTGCGCGGAATATCTCCTATACAAGCGTCGTTCTTTACGTTATTTATACTGCGTGTTCTTTGCAGTTGAATGTATATAATGTTACGGCAAGCGGGAGGTGCCCCCTTGGGGCATTGGTTTCTGCGAGTATGTAGAGGAATTACGGCATTTGGAAGAGTGGAGTCCATGGTGTAGTGGTTATCGCGTCTGACCGGCAATCGGAAGATCCCGGGTTCGATTCCCAGGTGGTACTTCATTTTTTCATTTGTTGTTTTCTCTTTCTCGTCTTGCGCGGAATATCTCCTATACAAGCGTCGTTCTTTACGTTATTTATACTGCGTGTTCTTTGCAGTTGAATGTATATAATGTTACGGCAAGCGGGAGGTGCCCCCTTGGGGCATTGGTTTCTGCGAGTATGTAGAGGAATTACGGCATTTGGAAGAGTGGAGTCCATGGTGTAGTGGTTATCGCGTCTGACCGGCAATCGGAAGATCCCGGTTCGATTCCCAGGTGGTACTTCATTTTTTCATTTGTTGTTTTCTCTTTCTCGTCTTGCGCGGAATATCTCCTATACAAGCGTCGTTCTTTACGTTATTTATACTGCGTGTTCTTTGCAGTTGAATGTATATAATGTTACGGCAAGCGGGAGCTGCCCCCTTGGGGCATTGGTTTCTGCGAGTATGTAGAGGAATTACGGCATTTGGAAGAGTGGAGTCCATGGTGTAGTGGTTATCGCGTCTGACCGGCAATCGGAAGATCCCGGGTTCGATTCCCAGGTGGTACTTCATTTTTTCATTTGTTGTTTTCTCTTTCTCGTCTTGCGCGGAATATCTCCTATACAAGCGTCGTTCTTTACGTTATTTATACTGCGTGTTCTTTGCAGTTGAATGTATATAATGTTACGGCAAGCGGGAGGTGCCCCCTTGGGGCATTGGTTTCTGCGAGTATGTAGAGGAATTACGGCATTTGGAAGAGTTGGAGTCCATGGTGTAGTGGTTATCGCGTCTGACCGGCAATCGGAAGATCCCGGGTTCGATTCCCAGGTGGTACTTCATTTTTTCATTTGTTGTTTTCTCTTTCTCGTCTTGCGCGGAATATCTCCTATACAAGCGTCGTTCTTTACGTTATTTATACTGCGTGTTCTTTGCAGTTGAATGTATATAATGTTACGGCAGCGGGAGGTGCCCCCTTGGGGCATTGGTTTCTGCGAGTATGTAGAGGAATTACGGCATTTGGAAGAGTGGGTCCATGGTGTAGTGGTTATCGCGTCTGACCGGCAATCGGAAGATCCCGGTTCGATTCCCAGGTGGTACTTCATTTTTTCATTTGTTGTTTTCTCTTTCTCGTCTTGCGCGGAATATCTCCTATACAAGCGTCGTTCTTTACGTTATTTATACTGCGTGTTCTTTGCAGTTGAATGTATATAATGTTACGGCAAGCGGGAGGTGCCCCCTTGGGGCATTGGTTTCTGCGAGTATGTAGAGGAATTACGGCATTTGGAAGAGTGGAGTCCATGGTGTAGTGGTTATCGCGTCTGACCGGCAATCGGAAGATCCCGGGTTCGATTCCCAGGTGGTACTTCATTTTTTCATTTGTTGTTTTCTCTTTCTCGTCTTGCGCGGAATATCTCCTATACAAGCGTCGTTCTTTACGTTATTTATACTGCGTGTTCTTTGCAGTTGAATGTATATATATATATATATGTATGTATGTATGTGTGTATTGCTGTGACGTAACTAGTTGCTCAGTAATCGTTACTTTTTTGAGTAACTGTAAGAGTAACTAGTTAAATTTTGTGGTCAAGTAATTGTAACTGAAACTAGTTACAAAAAGATCACGAATATTTGTAACTTTTACCAGTTACTTATTTCTGTGAGGGCAAAAAGTCAGTAGCTACTTTTTCCAATCCTCACTCGTGTACATATTGTAAACAATGTAAGTTTATTTACATATATTTAATGATAATATGTTAAAATCTGGTTTATTCGTTAAAATTACAATCAATTTGAAACATATGAATAAACTTGGGAAGTACCACTTATCAGTGAAAGTACTTTTTATCTAGATCAGATGCCCGCTAAAACCAGGAAAAATGTTGAAAGTAACTTTTGAAGTATTACTAATTACAGTAGTTACTTTTTTAGAAAGAGTAACTAGTAACTAATAACTGTTTCTTTTTAAGATTTTTAACTAGTTTACTTATTTGAGGCAGTACTAGTAACCGTAATTAGTTACAAAAAGATACTGTTTATAACACTATAATATATATACCACACATGAACAATATACAGGGTGTTATAAATTATGTTTCATAAATTAGTATACATATCAGGACGTCAAAAGTTACAGTAAACATAAATTTGCTATCGCTTCATTTTTGAGATACATTGCTTTTATGCCGAGGACGATCCAATTAAAATGAGTCATTACAGTTTATCAAAGTTTATTTAGAGCAAGTGCTCAAAATGGTTTGCAAGTAGGGTTGCCAGTTTTTTCAAATGCCCATACGGGACAAAATTTGTTCCGAGTTTTTTTTTTAAGACCAAATTTTTTTTCAAATTGAAACTAGATTTCTTCAGCGGTTACAACAAACAAAATCAGAAAAATTTCATTACATAATGCTTAACGGTTTAAACATCGTGAATAATATTGATATTATTATGCATAATATTGAAATTCTAAATCAATTCTCCCTAAAAATTTGCTTAAAAAAAATTTTTTGTCGGACATTTTCAACGCGGGATTTTGACGCAGGATTTTGATGGGGGATTTTTGGGTCAAATGCGGGACTGTCCCGCAGAATGCGGAACGTCTGACAACCCTATTTTTAAGTATCAGAGTACATGCTTCAACGAGTGTTGAAAATTTTGTCGCATATGTTCGAAAACACCACATGGTTGTATATTGTTTCTGAACAATGTTGAACACGTTGCCACAATTCATTTATGTTATTAATTCTCTTGCGTAAACAAGATTTTTAAATAACCCCACAAGAAAAAGTCAATTGCATTTAGGTCCGGAGACCTGGGTGGCCAGCGACGGGACCATGCCGCCCATATATGTACTTTGATGCAGGTGAACGCTTCAGCACTTGCTGTAAATAACTTTGATAAACTTAATGACTTTCATTTTAATTGGATCGTCCTCGGAAAAACGCAATGTATCTCGGAAACGAAGCGATTGTAGATTTATGTTCATAAGAACTTTTTTGTTCACTTTCACGTCCTGAATATATATACTAATTTATGAAACATAATTTCATAACACCCTGTATATAAAGCTTCTCCTTGGATATGACTTTTGACTCACCCGTATATATATATATATATATATATATATATATACATATACAGTATATATATGTTACGCGTAATTCGTGAATTTTCGTGTTTTTCATGAAATTAGAAAAATATTGCTTATTTCATGAAATTGGGAGGCATTTGCCAAATTCACGAAATAAACAAAGTTTTGCCTATTTCATGAAATACACAATTTTGCTCTGTCTATTTCATGAAATATAGAGGAAAAACTGAGTTTCACTGTGAGTTACAAACTATATTTAAAACAAAATATATTTAAAACAAAATATACAGGCAAGTACCTAACCTATTGTGATGCTTTTTGGCACGTATGGCGTGGGTAGCACAAACTGTTCCAGAGGTTTTCAGTTTTAGACAGGACCATCTTTGGTAAGAAGCTGGTTCGGCAGTTAGGTTAGGTTAGGTTAGTGTGGTTTAGGTTAGGTTATGAAATGCTTGATATTTTGCGATGTTAATTTAGTTTAAATTTAATTAAATGCAAAAACTTTATTCTGAGAGTTCTCAAGGACAGGACAACATCTAAAAGATAAATATTTTGTGTCTCTGATAAAAGCCAACATTTTTAAGGGTACACCACCATTGTGAATCTTTAATAGAAAAGAGTAACTATATGCGCAAGGCTGCTCAAGCATTTATACCTACCGTAACCTAAACCTAACTGCCAAACTAGTTGTCTGACCAAAAGATGCTCCTGCAAAAGATGCTCCTGCAAAAACGCATCAAAATAGGTTAGGTACTTGCCCGTATATTTTGCTTTAAATATACTGTAGTTTGCAAATGACAGTTGAACTCTCAGTTTTTCTCTGCCTATTCCTGAAATAGACAGAGTGAAATTGCTATTTATCAAATAAGCAATAACTGCTTATTTCGTGAATTCAGCAAGTGGCCTGCCAATTTCATGAAATAAGCAATATTTTGCTTTTTCATGAAAAACACAATTTCATCGATTCCGTGTAAACATATATATATATATATATATATATATATATATAATATTTGTGTGTGTGTGTGTGTGTGTATGTTTGTACATATACGAGTATATACACATAGTTTTACTTTGGTTTTAGTTTTAATTCAGAGTAGTTGTACTAATATACGTACAGTACAGTATATAACATTGGTTAACCTTAGTTTGCTTCCGCCGAATTGTTCATTCACACGAAGGTCAAGCTTGTCACTCCACCTTAGACCACAGTTTAACGTGGAATCCAAACCACGCCTCACCAGCAGCCCTGCATTTAAACCATTAGGCTACCCAGGTACCCATTTATCTACCAACCAATTTTTTTATTGTGTGGAAGGGGGAACAGCTGGGTTTTGCTGCGCGCCGTCCCGCCACCGGGTCTCGATCCTGGGGCCGATGGATTCGTCAGCGATGCTAACCACTACACCACCGAGGCGCATATATATATATATATATATATATATATAGGGTGAACCAAATGTAGGTGGACAGTAAATGATAACGTTTATTTTGAGAATACATATTTAATTTTTTTGAATACTATAATACAAAATAAAATTTAAATAAATTTAGTTATAATATTTAATATAATATAACACAAACACCATAGTTATAATGAACACCATAGTTATAATATAATATAACACAAACCGTATTCAACCTACTGTCCACCTACTTTTGGTTCACCGTGTATATATATATATATATATATATATATATATATATATATATACAGCAGGGTTGGCACTAGTGGGCCAGGCCGAAAAACCCACCGGGTTTTTTCAAAAAAGCCACTTGAAAAAAACCCACTATTTTACCCACTTGTGGGTTTTTTCATGAAACTTAAGTGCATATGCAATTATTTTTAAAAATTGTCATATAGGCACCTATAATGATTTTACATGCAAAGCAAGCAAACATGAGTCAACAAATAGACGTACAGGTATAACTCTTTGGGTGAGGTAGCAGGTTATAGAGTGTAGACATCAGCCAATCAGGGTGGTATGGTACTCCAGGATTGTGGTGGGTGGAAGTCAGTCAGCGACCCATGGTTCAGAACCCATGTTAAGCTGTAGGTCCCCTCCTCTGTCATGTAACTCTATATATAGCATGTTGCGAAGGAGGTTAAACAACCTAATAAGTTTTAAGTGTCAAGCATCTCAGCATCCCCAACTTTTGCTTTTCATAGTGAGGGGAGTTTCATGGGCATCAGACTTTTCTTCTCCCTCCCATGTAATGTAAAAGTCAAAGTTCAAAAGTTTACTAGATAAATCCATACAAAAATCAATAAATGTTTTCCAAAATTTCCAGCATGAATACATACTGGTATATACATAGAAAAATATTGACTTATTATATGGTTATATGAACTAGAATATTTTTGCATAAAAGAATTTGGCTATTTTGTTATCAATGACATTTTTCTGCAAAGTTGTTGTTGTCATGCCAAAATCGCTTACTTTCTTTTGAATTTTTCTTTTTTTCATCTGTAATTGTGTCAGTGGTGGTGAGGATGAGTCTGGATCATCTGAGAGGTCTATGTCATGGCAGTATGAAGATGATGTACTGGCAGTATTGTCAGTCTTGTTTCTTGATTCCATGTTTCAAACATTTCATTAAATGCATTTTTATTCGCTCTATTTTATTACTTATTTCATTATTGCAATGTTTGCATCTAACTTTACTAGTCCATCAATATATTGACTTCACTCCATTCATGCCCTGATTTTCTTCCTGATCCAAAGGTCTTTGGCATTATTTAATGCAGTTATAACTTCAAACAGACTAATTCTGTAGGCTAGCAGTAAAGATAAATATGCTGTTGCCAGTTTGTTTTATTAACTGTGAAATAAGAGAAAAATATTCAGTAATATGAATTAAATAGATATAACTAGCTGAATTAAGTTCCCTTTGGGAGCTGTAATTCATCTACTTCCAGCAGAAGACACAGGGGCCTGTCTTCCATAGGAAGTATAGCCTAACAAATAGGATAATTTACCACACCAAATTTAGTTCAAATTGGTCCATGTTTTCCAAATTTTGTTGTGAAGCTCAATCTGAGAAAATAATAACTTTTTATGCTTAATTGCCTGGAAGGCAACCTTTTTGCTAAAAACAAGACAAATGTTATATTAATAGTGTACGGTACAGTACAGTATTATTATAAAATAAGAATAGGTAGGTCTAATATGAACTACCATATATGATATTAAAGCCAGCAGATGACAAAAAAATGGACATATGAAAAAACCCAATTTTACCCGGGGTTTTTCGGGTTTTAGGTAAAAAACCCGAAAAAACCCACATGGGGTGGGCTTTTTAAAAAAAAAGTGGGTTTTCTGCCAACCCTGACATACAGGGTGGCCCAAAAGTTCCTTTACCGAACTTTTGGTAGCAATACTCTGAAGCTTTCACTAGGAAAAACACAAAAAAATGTATTTTACTTTTATATTTATAATCTACCAAAAAATGTACACCCAAATAACAAATGTAATTGCAACAAGAATGGGAATGAATGAAAATAAAATGCACAGGCTAAGTTAAATGTGCAAAATGCCTCCATTCTGTTGTATACAAGCTTGACAGCGTTTATAAACACAATAACATATTTCTTGCAAAGTTCTTGATTATTTGCCAAAGCCTCGAATTCATCTTATATTCTGTCTTTCAGATGCTCTAAACTTCTACGTTTTGAATGGAACACTTTATCTTTCAAGATACCCCATAGCGCGAAGTCACAAGGAGTTAAGTCAGGAGACCTTGGTGGCCATTCAACAGTTCCTCTTCTTCCAATCCACATATCACGCGTTTCGTCCAAGAATTGTCTGACGTTTCGTCCATAATGAGGCGGAGCTCCATCTCGCATCCAAATTATGGAATTATGGAATCAAAATTTTGTAAACCCCGTAACTGTGCACAATAATGGCACGTAACATTTCTAGGTAATTGTCGCTAGTCATCGATCCATGAAAGAACACAGGCCCAAAAATTCCAAAAGATGATATTCCACCCCATACAGTTATTCCTGGTATGTTTACTGCCTCTTCTTCCACCAGATAAGGATTTTTGGGACTCTAATAAACACAACTGTGTCTATTAACTTGACCATTCAATTTAAACATCTTTCAACATACCATTCACAAAACTCTTCACGTCTGTCCGGATCCTCTTCATTGAGCTGTTGCATTAGGCGCGGATATATATGTATATATATAGTAAAGAAATATGAAACAATACACACAACTAAAATTCAATAAAAGCTTTAAAAATATACAGATAATTAAACACGAAACTCTTTCGCTGGAGCGACAAACTATATTGTTACAGACCCAAATTAGTTTATTTCTATAGACTACAGGGTGTCCCGTAAGTCTGGACCCATAGGGAAAAATAATAAAATTACAAAATAGTCCAAAAATTTATTACATAATCTGTTCAAAGTGTCCGCCGTTGTGTCGCACACATAGTTGAAGACGCAATCTCCACTGCGACAGCACTTTCTGAATCACAGTCGCAGAAATTTCTTGACACGCCTCCACAATGCGTGCTTTAAGGTGGAAAATGTTCTGAAGTTTGACCTCGTACACTTTGGCTTTCAAGTGGCCCCACAAATAAAACTCCAGCGGAGTAAGATCATAATAAAAAATAATAAAAATAATAATAAAAATAATAAAAAAATATATTATAAATAAATTTTTGGACTATTTTGTAATTTTATATTTTTCCCTATGGGTCCAGACTTACGGGACACCCTGTATATACTTAGTGTCGCTTATTTTTCTTGATTAAAAGAAAGCTTTTTAGTCTTAAAAAAACCTTATATGAGCGTGAATAAAATTTTAAAAGTAAAAAAAACTTTGGAGAGAAAAATATGGTTACAATATTTTTTTTTAAATTTATTTAAATATTTTGATTTTTCATGATCAAATCTACAATTATTATTAAAAGTGTAAAATTGAATTCTTTCTATTAACAAATAATTAAACGGTTTAAAAAATATAAATTAAGAAAAAAATTTATATAAAATATAAAAAGATAATACATAATAATACATAAAAAATATTATATTAAAAATATAAAAATAAAGAAAAACAAAAATTCAGCATATACACACACACACACACACACACACACACACACACACACACACACTATATTTAATAAAAATAATTAGTGATATTTTTGGTGGACTTAGCTATATTTAATAACCCCATGGCTACCATACCCACTTCCAGCATGTTTATTTCCGCCATGGATACCAGTTCCGCTGCCACTATGGATACCATGTCCGCTTCCAGCATGTTTATTTCCGCCATGGATACCAAGTCCGCTTCCACCATGGATACCAAGTCCGCTTCCACCATGGATACCAAGTCCGCTTCCACCATGGATACCATGTCCACTTCCAGCATGTTTATTTCTGCCATGGATACCAACGCCGCTTCCACCATGGATACCAAGTCCGCTTCCACCATGGATACCAAGTCCACTTCCAGCATGTTTATTTCCGCCATGGATACCAACGCCGCTTCCACCATGGATACCAACTCCACTTCCACCATGTTTATTTCCGCCATGAATACCAAGCCCGCTTCCACCATGGACACCATGTCCACTTCCAGCATGTTTATTTCCGCCATGGATACCAACGCCGCTTCCACCATGGATACCAAGTCCGCTTCCACCATGTTTATTTCCGCCATGAATACCAAGCCCGCTTCCACCATGGACACCATGTCCACTTCCAGCATGTTTATTTCAGCCATGGATACCAAGTCCGCTTCCACCATGGATACCAAGTCCGCTTCCACCATGGATACCAAGTCCGCTTCCACCATGTTTATTTCCGCCATGAATACCAAGCCCGCTTCCACCATGAACACCATGTCCACTTCCAGCATGTTCATTTCCGCCATGGATACCAACGCCGCTTCCACCATGGATACCAGCTCCGCTTCCACCATGGATACCATGACCGGTTCCTACATGCTTATTTCCGCCATGAATACCAAGCCCGCTTCCACCATGAACACCATGTCTGCTTCCCGCATGTTTATTTCCACCATGAATACCATGTCCGCTTCCACCATGGATGCCATGTCCGGAGCTTCCTCGATATGCGCCTCTGTAGTGTTTGATAAAGCGATGAGGTTCTGGGTCAGCCGAACAGACGGCGAAGACAGCCACGAATAAGGCGATGACCTAAAAATACAAAAAGGAACTCATGTAAATAATATATATATATATATATATATATATATATATATATATATATATATATATATTGAATGTACAATACATGTAAATTTGTAGGCTTATGTATTTAAAGAATTCTAAATAAATTCACTTACAATTTTCATTTTGTCTCTTTGATGTTTTGGAGTGAAGCGAAGTTGGTGCTCTGATGTTCTCCCGTAATTCGTGGTTCTTTTATAGTAAATAATGAAATGAAAATTAACCTCTGTTTTTCCCACTTTACTCTTTTAATTCTTGAGTAGACGCTGAAATTTCTGAGAAATTCAAACATATTTTGTTGTTTACTTCTAAATTTTTTTTTTTTTTTTTTTTTTTAAACCTGTACTACTGTGGGCAAATGGAAAAACCTTCATTAAAAAAAAATTGTATTGCATTGGAGCGTTGCAACTTTATTGTATATAGTTGTCATACCAGTTTTTCGAAACTGAACATGTACATACAAACACACACACACACACACACACACACACACACACACACACATATATATATATATATATGTGTGTGTGTGTGTGTATGTGTGTGTGTGTGTGTGTGTCTGTGTGTGTGTTTGAGTAAATATGCACATACTGTACGTTTTAAAACGAATTACTTACATTCAATTGTAATCTCTATTGCATCGGAAGTAAACAGAAATCTTGCAACTCTTTTGAATGAATATCGTTGCTATTAACTGTCTTAATGTACGAACTGTACATTTCGCAAGTTTAATCTACTATATAAATGATATTGCTCGTAATTATCGTTGAAAACAGCGGAAATATCTCTTATTTCAAGTGATAAGAAGTTATAATGATAGAGAAAATAAGAGGGTGATTACACGAGAGTAATTAGTATTCTTTGCGTTTCCTTCCTATTTTTTATTCCAAACTACCAACTTGGAAAAGTAATTATTTTTACTGCGTGTGTGTGTGTGGGGGGGGGGAGTCAGAGAGAGAGAGAGAGAGAGAGAGAGAGAGAGAGAGAGAGAGAGAGAGAGAGAGAGAGAGATATATTGGAATTCAAATTATAAGCGGAATCGAAGGTTTGTCCCTAAGGCAGAAACTAGAATAAGAATCGGGATCATGATCGTGAATTAGCATTCAAATACTTATTTGGGGAATTCAGAAATGAGTTTTATTTCCTTGTAATTTTGGTTAAATGGCTTTTAAACTAAGCGTAAAATATACGGGTTTTTTAAGGGTAAAATAGTATTTAAAATAAAATAAAAAATACAATATTTCTAATATATAAAAATAAGATATTTCACATTCAATTTTAAAAGGTTGGCTTGAAACTTTTATTTATTTTTTATTATTTTTTTATTTCTAGGAAATCCCTCATTATTTTTCAGAACTTACTTACATTTAATCACAAAGTAATTAAGTTCAATAAAACTAAATAAATATAAGTTTACTAAAACTATAATCGTATATTGCGTTTATTTTCACTAAACAGATGATACAGAGTGATCACAAAGTCCCTTTGCAGTGAAATTACATATCTGTATGGGGCTCTTGTTTTTATGCAATGGGACTTTATGGCCGCCCTGTAGAAACATTACCATATAGAGAGCTTGGTAGTTTTATTTTTACTAAAAATTAATTAAATTAAAGTAAACATTTGTTATCTTTACTAAAATGATGACGAGTAAAGTTGATCATACTAATCAAATAGGTTCCCTAAAGGGAGGGTAATTGTATTTTATTGAAAGACTATTGTATTTATACATAAAATCAGTTTTTAGTCATTCTTACTGGTAATAAAATTAGCAAAGTTTAAATTTATTTCAAAGATAAGGAGCTATTGAAGAATAGGGACCCCAGCCTTCTTTAGTTAGCTTTATAAGGCTAACTAACAAAAATATCATGACCTCACCTAACCAATCGTCAAATGCGTACAGTTAACCTAACGATTGGTTAGGTTAGGTCGTGATATTTTCGTTAGTTAGCCTTATAAGCCTAACTAAAGAAGGCTGGGGTCCCTATTCTTCAATAGCTCCAAAGATAATTAACTATTTGGGTCTTTTTTGTTTGGCGGACTGCTACAGATTTTTGCTAAACTTAGCAAATCATTTATTTACAACTTTTATCCTAAGGAAATGTAAGTTAAGTTAGGTTAGGTTAGATTTAGTTAAGTTAGTTAGGAATTAGACATTTCCGTAGGATAAAATTTGTAAATAATTGATTTTCTAAGTTTCGCAAAAATCTGTAGCAGTCCGCCAAACTGGAAAACTCCAACTATTTGTATTAGTTAATTACATAGGTTTGAATTATAACAAAGTTTTTAACTTTCTAATTTGGATTTAAATTTAATTAAAATTAAAATGAAGCTAAAAACTATTATTTTCATGGAGAAAAGATGGATAAATTTTAATTTATTTCAATTATGAGTGCTACTACAGTATACAGTGGCGCTCATAAGTATTCGTACAGAGAAATATTACATTTATATTTGTTCTTATCTTTTGTACCACGCATATGATAGTTACGAAAAGTTTACCGTTCGTTTGGAAAAATTTAACAAATAAAAATTAATTTAATTCCAACATATAACGAAAAACATCAAAGAATTTGAGGAAAATAAAAAAATGTTAAAATGCAAAAGTTTTCGTACATTTATTTACAAAATTATTTAATACTTTGTGTGCTCACCTTTCGTTATGCTAACAATATAGCAATTTCACCTATATAAATATACATAATAGTGAAACAAATACATATGTATGGTTCTTATATAGGTGAAGTAAATACATGCCAAAGTGAAATTACCGTTTGATGCGTGACTGACAGATTTTCCGACAAATGTGTATGTACGTGGTCCTAAATAATGACTATTTTATGTTAGGTATTTTGTTAAATTACTGTAATTTTTTTCTACTGTGATATTTTAACACGTTAAAATAATACTGAAACACCTTCAGTAATTTGAAAAACAAGTAAAGTTTAAACTGTATAGGGAATATTATTATTAAGTATGGTTTACACAAAACAGGTTTACTGCAATGAACATACATTTTATTTGAAATGAATTGAATCGAATAACCTTTATTAATAAAATAATTACAATTTACAATTTTTTTGTTGTTACAATAATTTTAACAAAAAAAAAGTTGTGAAATTGGACGAACTGTTTATTTTATTTAATTTGGCCCTTAAACTTTAGGCTTTATTGGGTTCTCAACTAAAAATTAATATATAAATTATGAATAAGAATTATTAATTACAATATGTATTAATCTGAAGTTATTATTATAGTCACGAAACAAATACAGTCATTATTGAAAGTATGATACCAATACTATATAAAGAAATCAATATTACACATGAGAGATGAACAATAACAATCAGTGTATATTTAATCCTAGATTAGACACGAGAAATAAATAAGTAATAGTGTAATGTACAGTTGCCCGCATATGTAATGTTCCTCGCCTCACAGGCGACTCCGTATGTGGCAACGCCGCAGTGATAGTCAAGGTACCCCAACTGGGGGAAGGTGGGGTGGAGGTGGGACAATAGGGTGTGTCAATTTTAGGGAGCAAAGTGAAATCTTTAGATTTTCAAAGACTACAAGTGACCAAATGATGCATTTTTATGTGCTAAATCGAAATATGGTTTTAAAATCCAGATTTGACCACTCCTAGCTACTTATATTTGAAGTTGAAGTTTACGAAAAATCAGCAATTTTTGCAAGTATTTTTTTTATTGTATATAACTACATTTTACATACATTACATACAATTAAAGACATTTTGATTGTATTTCGATATTAAAACTTAGAAATATAGATAGGTTTCTTGAACTTTGCCAAGGATGCCATGTCTACCTTGCTCTTGTTCTTGGACATGAGCTCCCTACTGGCCACCTGGCCACTGATGTACGCCTCCCTCCTCTCTTGTGAGTAAACATGTTGTGCTGCTTCAGTTGTCATCCTTACACACCTCTCTACTGACTGTGTGTGTGAGGACCATGCAGGAACTTCCATTGGTCTATCCAGAAACTCCTTGATTGCAGCAGTGGTGAGGGAGCAGGTCAGATGAGGCTCAGTCACGCCAGAGTTCCAGTCAATAAGCTCCGAAAGTTTGGTGGCATCTGAGTTGATGTTAGGAGTCTTTCTGGGTCTGACACTGCAGTCTCCTCCCTGTGTCCTCATCTCTTTCACCTCTGATTTCCAGTATCCTCTTCACTGCCTCCCTCCTCTCTTCCTCCACCTCACTGCACAGCATGGCCTGGAGCACAGCTGTGATTTAACTTGATGTTGAACCAGTTTGGCATGTAGACTCCCACTATGAATTCCACAATTATCCTCAGATTCTTCAGGTTCCTACCCTTCAGCCCATGTTTGGAAATCCACAATCTGCAGAACCTTAGAGCCGTGATGACCCACCTACTGTGACAGACTGGCCCAATCTCCAGGAGAGCTAGACTCTGAGGTACCTCTCCCGATCTGATGGCAGTGATGATTCTGTAGCCATATGATTGGTCTGTGCTGAGGTCCTTGACTACCTCCTGACTGAGATGGGGTAGAGGAGGATCAACAGTGATCCTCGTGAAGTTTGGGTTGATCTCGAGCTCAGTGGCAGTGTCTAACATCTTCCCTAGGGGCCCAGACCACTTGTTGTTTCTCAATGTCTTGCCATCCAGTGCAGTCACCAGATGTCTGAGACAGCTTCCCAGTGTGCAAGTCACAGACAATCCACACCAACTTCCTGCTAAGCTTGGCCTCCACATAATGCATTACTCCTCCCTCCCAGCCAGTATTCACATTAGTACTGTCACCTCTATGGCCAAAAGGGTCTGGTCTGCTCCTCTCTCTCTTAGCCAGTTCACCAGATGATCAGCAATGACCTCAGCATGACTTCTCTCCTCTGCAGCTTCCTCTGATACAAAATGCCACAAATATTTCCCACCTGGTTCATTGCACACTGTGTAGTGTTCTTCCTTAATGAGGCCAGGAAACTGCCTGTCACTGCCCTCAGCTTCCATCATCACTTTGGTGTCATCTCTTTTCCCATCAAAGAAGATACAGGTGATGCCATTTTCCCTAATCTCTTCATCAAACTTCTTGACCAGCTCCTTAGTCAGTCTCTCCTGAGCCCTCCTCACCTTGTTGTGGTCAATCACCAGTGCTGTGTCAAACTCTGATAAGAGCGGCATCAATCCAGGCAGCAGTGGCAATCTCTAGTCTCTCTCAGCCCAGTGTGATGTCTCAAGCTAGCCAGAGCTATGTTGGTGATATCTTCAGTGTTGTATTTCTTCTTTTTAGCCACAGGCAAGGAAGAAGTTGTCGCAGCCTCTGGTATGAAGTCTTCGTCCTCCTCTCTCCTCCCTGCCGCCTCCAGTATATCTCCAGTCTCCTCCAACTTCATCTCCAGCAGTGACTCCTCCCTTAACTCCTTTCTTGGCTGACTCCTCTGCCTTCCTCCTCCTCTTCTCCTGGCCTTCCTTCTCTGCTCCTGTCTCTGCAGCACTGCTTCCTGTCTCCTGGTCTCAGGGTGATCAGCTAGACCCATCTGGTGTGCCCCCACACTTCCCACCTTTTCTCTCTGACCTTTAATGAAGGCAAGCTCCTGCACTGGTATCTTCTGCTCGCTCCTGCAGCTGCAGTCAATGTGAACCTCACTGTTGCAGACACGGTTGCACCAAAGCTCACTGCAGCTTCTGATCACACAGTGACAGGTCAGGATGTCCACCAATTTGTCCAGTTTCATCATGAACCTATCTTTGACCTCTAGCTTCACATTTGGCAATGGACACCTTCACTGCCTGATCCCACAGTGCCTTCACTTTAGCCCTGATCCTGACCTCAGTGTTGATTACAGGTCCTGTGAATAGAGCGTTGGCCTTTCTCCACTGAGCCAGTAGCCCTAGAACAATGTCGTTGTTAATCAGGACATTAACTGGGTAATTCCTCCTGTCTTCATCACTCATCTTTCTCCTCAACAAACCATACCTCAGCAGATCTCTGGCTGTGGGCATCTCAGCAGGGGGAAGTTCCCTCCCAGTCCTCACCAAATGACTTAGGTGACAACTTGATTTGCTTCGGGTTCTGATTTCTTTCTGTCTCATCCTGTGGACCTGTGAACAAAAGAAATGTCATTGAAATTTGGATAGGCCTACCGATTATGATTACATAAAATTAAGTTAATTGAAATTCTTAATATCTTCCTATAAGCTCAGATAAAAGTTTGTGTTGTTATAGGTACAAGACTTAATTATTCAAAGTAATGACAATTTCATATATCTATCATATCAAAATATACAAAAAGTTTGGGTCACACATAACATTTCGAATAATTTGAATTACACAATATTTACATTACGAAGTAATCAAAATTGTCAAAAAGGAGGGAAAACACATGCATAAACATCAAAACTCCAGCATTTGTGACCATGTGAAACTTAGAAACCATACTGCACACCAAAAATAACCAAAGTTGACCACACATATCAATGGCACATTGATATACGATGCTATAGTCATATTTAGGTTATATTTCACCCTTTATGGTCAAATATAAGTATGTAAATGGCTTTTTTAAACAACACTAAAGATATTTCTAAGTTTGCTAGATAATATGACATCATTTGAGCATTAGTAGTTTTTGAATTGTTGACTTTATTAAATTGACACACCCTACTGTAGCATCGTATATCAATGTGCCACTGATATGTGTGGTCAACTTTGGTTATTTTTGGTGTGCAGTATGGTTTCTAAGTTTCAAATAGTCACAAATGATGCAGTTTTGATTGTGAATGTATATGTTTTCCCTCCTTTTTAACAATTTTGATTACTTCCCCCTGCTGACCTGCCCACAGCCAGAGATCTTCTGAGGTATGGTTTGTTGAGGAGAGAGATGAGAAAGGAGGAATTACCCAGTTAATGACCTGATTAACAAAGGCATTGTTCCAGGGCTACTGGCTGAGTGGAGAAAGGCCAACGCTCTATTCACAGGACCTGTAATCAACACTGAGGTCAGGATCAAGGCTAAAGTGAAGGCACTGTGGGATGAGGCAGTGAAGGTGTTCATTGGCAATGTGAAGCTAGAGGTCAAAGATAGGTTCATGATGAAACTGGACAAATTGGTGGACATCCTAACCTGTCACCGTGTGATCAGGAGCTGCAGTGAGCTTTGGTGCAACCCTGTCTAAAACAGTGAGGTTCACATTGACTGCAGCTGCAGGAGCGAGCAGAAGATACCAGTGCAGGCTGCCTTCATTAAAGGTCAGAAAGAAAAGGTGAGCAGTGTGGGGGCACACCAGATGGGTCTAGCTGATCACCCTGAGACCAGGAGACTTCATAGTGGGAGTCTACATGCCAAACTGGTTCAACATCAAGTTAAATCACAACTGGGTGGAGGGTCCCAGGCATGTACTGTACCAGCTGGAGCTGCTCAGAAGTCAGAAGAAGAAGGTGATAGGAATAGTGATGCCTACAGTGAAGAGATCAGCCTGGTATGCACACTCTGAGGCTGTGCTCCAGGCCATGCTGTGCAGTGAGGTGGAGGAGGAGAGGAGGGAGGCAGTGAAGAGGATACTGGAAATCAGAGGTGAAAGAGATGAGGACACACAGGGAGGAGACTGCAGTGTCAGACCCAGGAAGACTCCTGACATCAACCCAGATGCCACTAAACTCTCGGAGCTTATTGACTGGAACTCTGGCGTGACTGAGCCTCCTCTGACCTGCTTCCTCACCACTGCTGCAATCAAGGAGTTTCTGGATAGACCAATGGAAGTTCCTGCACGGCCCTCACACACACAGTCAGTAGAGAGGTGTTTCATAGATTTTCATACACTGTCTTTCACTTTTGGGATCTCTTCGGTTTGGCAGACTGTTACAGATTTTTGTTAAATTAGCAAATCAATTATTTACAAATTTTATCCTAAAGGAATGTCTAATTCTTAACGAAACTTAACTAAACCAACCTAACCTAACCTAAACTAACCTACCTAACCTAAACTACCTAACCTAAACTACCTAACCAACCTAACCTAACTTACATTTCCTTAGGGTAAAATTTGTAAATAATTGATTTGCTAATTTTCCTAAAAATCTGTAGCAGTCCGTCAAACCGAAAAAAACCAACAATTTTGGGCATTCCCAGAATTTTACTTCTTTTTAAAGAATCATATAGGGAGACCATGCGGGCAATAGACAAAATATGACAACCGACTTCATACTAAGCTCATATTATTTAGATAAATTTTTTTGTACCTTACAATATATTCAGAATTTTAATACACCAATATTCTTTTAGCTTTAAAAAATTAAATACAGGTAGCTCTGTTACATAATGGGTCTCTTGCACGTAAATTATTTATTCATTTAACGCTTCTCGATGCGCTAAAAATAGACTTTATGTCTTCCCTTGGATAATTTTCTCCCTTCCCAACAGTAGCCAAGCCTCATTCTCAGACAGACAAATCTTCTTTAAAGAACTTATTTTTTTATTTCATTTATTTAATGTTGAAAGCATCTTATTGGTTCTATAATTATAGGTATAGAATAATACCAATATTATATAAAACGCACTAATTCACGATATTATCATTTCAGAAAACACTTTATAAAATTTACGGACACTTTCAGTTTATTATTTAGATTAATTTTTTTTTTACCAGAAATGAGTGTCGTTGTAAATTATAAATTATTTGTCAGGCAATATTTTCAGGGAAGTCCAACGAGAATTTTTCATGATTATTACTTTTTTATATGAACCGACTGCTAAATGCTAAGGAAAAAAACCCTGAATTTTTTTTCTTATAAAGTATACTTTATGCTTTTCTTTATATTTTAGACTTTTCTTAAAAAGTATATATATATATATAATATATATATACAAATTAGAATGGCCGCTGTGCACTGCTCAGGTAAATACGCCCGAAACAAAATCTATGGAGGTTCTGGGGGGTTACTAAAATCCCTCCTGGTTTCCCCTTAATGTATATACTAATTCGGTGTAGATTGAACTAATTGTTAGGGGGCACCATAGCAGTTTAGGGGACCCTCTCCCAATCCTCCTACTCTCCTAGGTGGGAATGGGAGTGGCGGGTGTGTTACTAAATCCTCCCCTGGTTTTTCCATAACGTGTATACTAAATTCGTTGAAGATACTGTTATCTACTCTAACCATTTAGTCATATAAAACGAACATACAACAAACAAAAAGATATCATTTCATATATATATATATATATATATATATATATATATATATATATATATATATATATATATATATATAATGTTAAACAGACAGCCTTGTCAGTACCAGCCTGTCTGTTGCTGTTTGATGTCCTTTTTTCCTTTGTATATATATATATATATATACACACACACACACACACGCAGTATATATATATATACTGCGTGTGTGTGTGTGTGTATATATATATATATATACAAAGGAAAAAAGGACACCAAACAGCAAACAGACAGGCTGGTACTGACAAGGCTGTCTGTTTAACATTATATATATATATATATATACATACATATAATTGATAATGTGGAAATATCCCCAACTAGGATATCAGACCACAACATCATTGAAATAACAACTAATATAAAGGCAACAGGAAAGGAAAGAACACGCACAACAGAAAGAAGCAAATTCGAAATTTTTAATTTTCACTCCAAAGCTATAAACTGGGAAGAGGTGACATCCAGCATGGAAGTAATAGATTGGAAAACCATTTTCGAGGCCAAGACAACGGAAGAGATGCTAATGACGTTAGAGGAGAAGACGTTAGAAATTGTGGAAAAACACGTCCCAAAGATACAACAAAGAGGAAAGAGAAGCAGGTTCGAAAGACAAAAGAGGGCATTGTTCCGAAAGAGAAAAAGAGTGACTGCAAAATTAAGTAATTGTAAAGATAACATCGGAAAAATATTAAATGATAAACTGCAAAGTATCGATGTCGTCATACAGGAACTAATCGAGAAGCATACAGAAAAAGAAGAAGATGACGCTATAGAAGCGATAAAGGCTAACTCAAAGTACTTCTATAATTTCGCAAAAAGAAAGTCGAAAAACTATGCGACTATCGGGCCTTTAAAAAATGAGAACAGTGATTTATCTGATGATCTAACAGAAGTAGCTGAAATATTAAATGCTCAGTATGAATCATCTTTCAGTATCCCAAAAACTGACAAACTGATATGCGATAGAAACGCATTCTTTGAAGAAGAACCACAAGGGGAAAGTATAACGGATTTCGACTTTACGACGGAGGATATTGCACAAGTCATAGGGAAACTAAAAACACACTCAGCGGCAGGACCGGATAAATGGAATGCCACACTGATCAAAAACTGCAAGAATGCAATCGCTGAGCCCCTATACTGGATATGGAGACGATCATTAAACACGGGAGAAATACCGGGCATCCTGAAGAGCGCGAACATCGTCCCAATATATAAAGGAGGAGATCGATCCGAGGCCAAAAACTATAGGCCAGTGTCGCTTACATCTCATCTCACCAAAATATTTGAAAGAATTGTTAGACAGAAAATCTATGACTTTTTGGAAACTCAGAAAAAATTCAATGATAACCAACACGGGTTTCGATCAGGCAGATCATGCCTGTCACAACTAATGGAACACTACAACAACATTATTGATTCACTTGAAAGTAATGAAAACTATGATGTACTATACACAGACTTTGCTAAAGCGTTCGACAAGTGTGACCATGGAATCATAATACATAAACTGAAATATATGGGAATAACAGGAAAAGTAGGGAAATGGATATATAATTTCCTTAGTGAGCGGAGGCAAGTCGTTACAGTACAAGGAGTATCTTCATCAGAATCAGAGGTCCTCAGCTCAGTACCACAAGGAACGGTATTAGCTCCACTACTCTTCATAATCATGCTAACTGACATAGATGAGGACGTTACCAGAGACAGCACAGTAACATCCTTTGCAGATGACACAAAGATCAGTAGAAAAATACGAAAACCAGAAGACATAGGATCTCTACAAACCGACATAAACAAAATTTACAAGTGGACGGAAGACAACAATATGAAGTTTAACACCGAGAAATTTCAGCTATTACGGTACGGAAAAAGAGAAGACCTAAAGTCCATGGAATATTATACCCCAAATGGACAGGAAGTCCAGAGAAATTCCAGAGCAAAAGATTTAGGGGTTGTAATGACAGATGATGCGAAATTTGAAACACAAAATAAGATAGCAGTAAACAGAGCAAAGAGAATAACGGGTCTGATATTGAGAACTTTTAAACGAAGGGATAGGAATGTAATGATCCCCCTACTGAAAACCCTGATAATACCCAAACTGGAATACTGCTCGGTCCTAACATCCCCATATAAAAAAGAAGACATTAGACAGCTGGAGGGGATTCAAAGAAGTTTCACAGCCAAGATCAATGGGTGCAAAGAACTAAATTACTGGGAAAGGTTACGAGAACTAAACCTATATTCACTGGAAAGGAGAAGAGAGAGATACACCATTATTTACACTTGGAAAATAATGGAGAAACTAGTCCCTAATCTTACTCTGAATCCCATAACTCCCCAAACAACGGTGGAAGGTAGAAACGGTAGACTGTGTCGTATTCCCAAATTGAAGGCGAGACAGGGAACATCCTTAACCCTGAAAGAAAATAGTTTTGTAGTGAGAGGACCAAAACTATTTAATCAGCTGCCCAAAGACCTAAGAAACACGAAGGGAGTTGCAGTGGAAATCTTCAAAAGAAGACTTGACGCCTGGCTCAGAACAATCCCCGATGAGCCGGGCGTACCTGGCTATGTGAGGTGGAGAGCGCAAGAATCCAACTCACTACTTCACCAGGCCAACTCGAGAGGAGGGGCGACACGCTTGACCTTCGCGAAATGAGAAATCATCACGTGGAACCTTTGTAAGGTTGTAAGGTAAGGTATATATATATATATATATATATATATATAGGGTGAACCAAATGTAGGTGGACAGTAAATGATAACGTTTATTTTGAGAATACATATTTAATTTTTTTGTATACTATAATACAAAATAAAATTTAAATAAATTTAGTTATAATATTTAATATAATAAAACAAAAACACCATAGTTATAATGAACACCATAGTTATAATATAATATAACACAAACCGTATTCAACCTACTGTCCACCTACTTTTGGTTCACCGTGTATATAATGTTAAACAGACAGCCTTGTCAGTACCAGCCTGTCTGTTGCTGTTTGGTGTCCTTTTTTCCTTTGTATATATATATATATATACACACACACACACACACACGCAGTATATATATATATATATATATATATATATATATATATACACACACACACACACACACACACAGTATATATATATATATATATATATATATATATATATATATATATATATATATGATGAATAAAACCACGAAGGAAAGGAAACACAAAAAGGTGCTCAAGCGCTTTCGTCTAATGACATCCTCAGGAACCTTTTTGTGTTTCCTTTCCTTCGTGGTTTTATTCATCATAAATATTTTTCACGTGTTACTTTCGTGAAATAATTTTCATATATATATATATATATATATATATATATATATATACATTCAACTGCAATGACCACGCAGTATATTAATGTATAGAAACGACGTAAATATTGAGGAGCGTTCTGCACACGAGGAAGAGAATAACGAACAAATGAAAAGTGAAGTCCCCGCCGGGAATCGAACCCAGGATCTTCCGATTGCCGGTCAGATATGCTAACCACTACACCACAGGGCACACAATAGTCAGAAGTCGTGATTCTCATACAAAGGGCAGAAACCAATGCCCTAAGAGGGCACCCTCGCAAATCGTGAATATGTACATTCAACTGCAATGACCACGCAGTATATTAATGTATAGAAACGACGTAAATATTGAGGAGCGTTCTGCACACGAGGAAGAGAAATAACGAACAAATGAAAAATGAAGTCCCCGCCCGGGAATTGAACCCAGGGCGGGTTCGATTTCCGGGCGGGGACTTCATTTTTCATTTGTTCGTTATTTCTCTTCCTCGTGTGCAGAACGCTCCTCAATATTTACGTCGTTTCTATACATATATATATATATACACAGTATATTATATATATATATATATAATATTATATATATATTATTATATATATATATATATATATATGTTTATATATTATTTTCAGACAGTTATCAAGTTATGGATGACGTTTCAAAGATATTTAAAATAAAAACCAAGGAATTTACCACAAGCGTCAAGCTGTCTTGTGCTGAACGAACTTGTTTTGAATTCAATGGAAATTTTAGCGTTGGGATACAAGTGAATTGGGGAAAACAGAAAATATTTCTCGCCTTAGGTTTGATTATAAAAGAAGAATAGATCATGGTGGAAGTAAACCTATTGGAGACGCACATGGTGTCCATGGTGGAATTAAACCTATCGTTGGCGGACATGGTATCCATGGTGGAATTACGCCCATTGGAGGAGTACATGGTATCCATGGTGGAATTAAACCGATTGTAGGCGGACATGGTATCCATGGTGGAATTAAGCCCATTGGAGGAGTACATGGTATCCATGGTGGAATTAAACCTATTGTAGGCGGACATGGTATCCATGGTGGAATTAAACCTATCGTAGGCGGACATGGTATCCATGGTGGAATTACGCCCATTGGAGGAGTACATGGTATCCATGGTGGAATTAAGCCCATTGGAGGTGGACATGGTATCCATGGTGGAATTAAACCTATTGTAGGCGGACAAGGTATCCATGGTGGAATTAAACCTATTGCAGGCGGAAATGGTGTTCATGGTGGACATGGCAAAATCTACAAAAAATATCACTAATCATTAAATATCTAAGTGATATCGTTTATTTAAAAATTTCTATAAAATCTCTCTGCATCGAATGAAAATGTTCTTTCATTTAAAAAATTAATTTTAAATTACTTTTTGGGAGTAACAAAATGCGTTGTGTTCAAATAAAAATAATTTTTGATAAAATTTTAATCATAATTAATTAATAATTAACTTATTTGGATAATTGTATCTTGATATTTCTTTTTAGAAGAACGAAATTAAAACCCATTCTTTACATTATTCTTTATTTATTATAAATAATAAATACTAATAATACGTTACCAAATAAATAATTTATGTTTTTATAATAAAAGTTTTTATTATTTTATACCTTCTTCTCTAATTATTAAAATTATAAGATCATCACACTTTTTACATGAGGTGTGTGTACATTAGGGCGGCTCGTTTTTACACTTTTTTCGATATTTGATTGGGTGTAGTGCGGAAAAGTTGCGATTGGGAGAGAAAATAAAGTGTGTAAAATTTTTTTGATCTACGTCAATACCTTCCGGTGGCGGCGAGTCCTTAAAAATCGAAAAATAGGCCTAACGGGGTAGATTGGAAAATGGTTTTAAAGACTTACAAAATAAACAATAAAAATTTCAGCACAATCTGTTAATAACTTCCGGTGGCGTCTTAGCCGTTAAAATATCCAAAATATTGATTTAAAGCAAGTTTTAACAAATTGTTATACAAATGTTAATTCCGGTATATTTCTGTGCAAACAACCCTGAGAACACTATTATAGGCTTGAATAAATTAATAGCAGTCATTGAACAATGAACATTATATAAAAATTATATAAAATTATATAAATTTTTTATGTTTTTAGGCCTATTTTTCGATTTTAAGGACTCGCCGCCACCGGAAGGTATTGACGTAGATCAAAAAAATTTTACACACTTTATTTTCTCTCCAAATCGCAACTTTTCCGCACTACCCCCAATCAAATATCGAAAAAAGTGTAAAAACGAGCCGCCCTAGTGTACATACAGTATATATATATAATATATATATATATATATATTACTTTTTGACTTTTGTGGCTTTCGAACAACTCTCCAGAATCGATCTGCATAATACATAGAAGAGAGAGAGAGAGAGAGAGAAGAATGGAAAAACTTTTGGATATTAATGTAGTATTTTCATATAACAATATCGTGAAAAATATCACAATAAAAAATAGCCCTACCAATAATTCAGGCATTATCTATAAAATTGGTTGTAAACAATGTGATTCCTTTACATAGGTCAGACTGGAAAGGATTTGAACACTCGTATAAAACAGCATCAATATCCATTAGAAAGGAACAGTCGTCCAGTGCCCTTTTTGTCCATTTGTCAGAGTTATCCCACTGTATTGATTGGAATAATGCTACAGTTTTGTTTTACTCAAGCAGCATTGTTAATAGAAATATTCTTGAGTCTGCCATTATCCAACTTACAAATAACTTCAACATAAGCAAAGGTCTTTTCAACTCGATCCTGTTGTTTTGACTTCCTTCAGAAAGTATTTAGATAAGAAGGGTAGAACGCTAACCCTTTGGTAAACTTGTATGCTACTCTAATAACTTTTATTTTTCAATTTATTTTTATATACATCGAACTTAGACAAGTAGGGCAGAGTGCTAAAACCTAGGCAGATTTCCAGTATAAATTTGTATGCTCCTCTTATAAGTTTTATTTTTATTTTATTGTTCAATTTATTATTTTTTTTAATTAACTATAACATTGGTTGGAAACAATTCATTTGATTTTGTGTTGGATTCGAGCAAAGTGCGAAAACATCGGTAGTTTTTTTCCTTACAAATTTGTATGCTCCTTCCACAATCCTTTAATGTTTAATTTTTACTTTTATGTCTCCGTTTATTGTATATATATATATTTTTTTTTTTTCTGTAATCTATATATAGGCTGTAACTCTTTATGTACTTCAGTGTTCATGAGGATGTCATTAGACGAAAGCGCTTGAGCACCATTCTGTGTTTCCTTTCCTTCGTGGTTTTATTCATCATAAATATTTTTCACGTGTTACTTTCGTGAAAAAATTTTCATATATATATATATATATATATACACACACACTTGTGTTAAGAGATTAATCTCACGTCTAAAGAAAGAGTTCTTTGTTTTACACAAAGCATGACTCTACCTATACATTCACTCAGGATACGAGCAGCTCGCACTATCATTGCCAAGTATACTGTAGAGAGGGTCAATGTATTAACGAGGCTTTGTACGTGATTTATCAGCACTGCTTTCAAATTCAGGTGTATGGAATTATTAAAGACTTTACTTCTATAAAAACTATTTATTTTCCGTAATGTAACTGCATCTTTATAATTTATTAAATAATCATTTTATAAATGTTAATAAAAAAGCATCATGTTAATATAGTTACGAATTATTTCTGATTAAAAATAGTGTAAAATATTAATGTAACACCTTGAGTGTTACCCTCAAAAATATTTAAAATTGATTCCTTATAACAATAAATATAACATTACGGTTTTATTTCCTATTCCAAAAATTATAAGTAAACAATGTAAAATATTAAAATAATGATCAATGATATGTTTTTGGTGGATTTTCATAGTTCCACTAAGTCTGCTTCTGTCATGGATACCAATTCCGCTTCTAACATGTAAGTGTACAGTACGTAAAAATTCGTGAACTGACATTTTTTATCTAGAAAATTTCCACTCACTTCTCTTACAATTTTTATTTTTCTGATTTTTTTTTTGCTGTAGGAAGGAGGGGCTAAGGGCGAGTGCCCGAAATAACGCTCTTCCCCCACCCCCATAGAGGAAGAAGAGAGCCAAAATCAAGGTCGAAGGTCCAATTTATTCGTAAATGTTTGAAGGACGTTTTGAAAAGAGTCGAAATTGATACCATGAACCGTAAATTAATTATTATTCATCATTCTTACTTGATTGGTTATTAACCCTTTAAGGCCAGAATTTTTTGTCGGGTTAGGTTATGAATGCGTGTATTTGAGACACTACCAATTTGTACCTGTCGTCCTGAAAGGGTTAAGTAATGTTGAAATCAAAGTAAGAACTTTTCCAGTTTTCCCCAACCTCAGTTCATTGCCGTGCGTCTGCCAATATTTCCAGGGAAATCCAACCACATATCTGAAAGATTACTTTTTTATATAACTCAGATTCTAGACGCTAAGGGAAAAAACCTGAATTTGGTCGAATAAAGGTGTCTCGTTTATATATACTATATCTATGTAAATTATAAAGAACATAAAGAAAATATCAGGGAAAAATTACTTAAAGCGTGTACTTCGAAAACAGATGGACACTGATTATTTTATTTTCCTTATGTGTGTGTGTGTGTGTTGTGTGTGTGTGTGTGTGTGTGTGTAATGGAAATCGATTGAGACTGAAATTTTTAAGTTGAATAAGAATTTGAATTTTGAATCAAATCCTTGTATTATGGCCGTCATAATATCGTCTTTGTCCACTTTCTGTCCATGACTTTACATACGAACGAATGAGTATATGAGTATTTCAGTATATGAGTATATGAGTATTTGAAATTCAACTACAATACCTTGGGCGTTTATAGATTTTTTTAACTAATGGAAGAGTAATAATAAAAGAACTATATATATATATATATATATATATATATATATATATATATATATATATATATATAGGGTGTTTCATAACATGTGGGACGCACTTTCAAGATTGATTCAGGACCTGAAAACAATGAAAAAAGTTTATATGATATAAACATATGCCCGAAATCGCTTTGTTTCCGAGTTACTTGTTTCAGCAAGTATCCGCCTTACTTTTAAAGGCAGTTCTCAAAATGACCGCCTTGCGCTTGAATACACGCCTGAACACGCCTCATCATAGACTGCCTGACGCGATCAAACATTCCAGGTGTCGCTCCAATTGAATCTTTTCCGTTTCATGTACTGTTTCCGATTTTGTTGAAAATAAGATATTTAATGTAGATTGTTACGTTGATTTAAAAATCTAAATCTTTCTTTGGAGAAATGAGCGGTTCAAAAGTTAGGTTTGTTATTGTAATTTTGTATTACTGTAGGTCAAAAACTATAACAATACACCTGAAAACTAATACAAGAGTTATTGTATTCTTTAGTAATATTGGCTTATGTCACTAAGTATTTGTGTGAATAGATTTAAACCGTTATTTTTTTGTCCAGTTAAGTTAATTGAATGCCCGGTTAGGGCAATTAATTACCCGGTTAGGTCAACTGAATGCCCGGTTAGGTCAACTGAATGCCCAGTTAGAGCAACTGAATGCCTAGTTAGGGCAACTGAGTGCCCAGTTAGGGCAACTGAATGCCCAGTTAGGGCAACTGAATGCCCAGTTAGGTCAACTCCCTTCCCAACAGAATAGCCAAGCCTCATTCTCAGACAGACTAATCTTCTTTAAAGAACTTATTTTTTTATTTCATTTATTTAATGTTGAAAGCATCTTATTGGTTCTATAATTATAGGTATAAAATAATACCAATATTACTGTATATAAAACACTAATTCACGATTTATCATTTGAGAAAACACTTTATAAAATTTACGGACACTTTCATTTTGTTATTTAGATTAATTTTTTTTTTACCAGAAATGAGTGTCGTTGTAAATTATAAATTAATTATTTGTCTGGCAATATTTTCAGGGAAGTCCAATGAGAATTTTTCATGATTATTACTTTTTTATATGAACCGACTGCTAAATGCTAAGGAAAAACCCTGAATTTTTTTTCTTATAAAGTATACTTTATGCTTTTCTTTATATTTTAGACTTTTCTTATAAAGTATACTCTGTTGTGTGCATATATATATATATATATATATATATATATATATATATATATATATATATATATATATATATATATATATATATATATATATATGTGTGTGTATATATATATATATATTAGTGGTGGACCGGATGCCAGTATTTTTAACATCTGCTGATGCGGATTTTTAATTTCAATATCTGCGGATGCGGATGCGGATGCGGATATTTAGTTAATCTATCAACATAATATAGAATTATGAATATATGACATAATTTTTCAAATTTCGTGATATTACTATTATGGCAGGCAATACATAAGAATTAAAATTAATATTAATGTTTTCATTATGATAAAAATAATAACTTTCTCAAGAGTTTCAGCCACAGAAAATTCAATGAAACAAGTTTCATTCAATTTTCTGTGTTACCAGCTATTTATATTTTCAGGTTTATATATTTGTTTGTTCATTAATAATTAATACTTTACATGAAATGTGCATGACTGGCCGTTATAAGCTACTTTATAAGCTAATTTAATTGTAAATTGCATAATTTATTAGAGGTAATATCCGCATAACATCCGCAGTCAGAAGTACGGATGCGGATGCAGATGTTAAAAATTATGCGGATATCCGGTCCACCACAAATATATATATATATATATACACACACCTATATTATATGTATAAAATAATGTTAAAATAAATTTGTATTTTACTTTTAAATTATAAAATAATTATAAAGAAAAAATATTTAAAATTATGTACTGCAGTTTGAAAACCATCGTCAAATAAAAGTGAAACTGATTATTTTTCTTGTGTGTGTGTGTGTGAGTGTGTGCGTGTGCGCCCCGCGTGTAGAAAACTGGGTGTAAGTGAGGTTGAGTAGTGGGGTAAAGTTTTTTGAGGTAACATTTTTGGTACGGCAAAACATTAAAAATAGTGTATAAAAATCTGGAAACAATTTTACTGACCAAAAAAAGATATGTTGGCCCTGATTAGGTTAGGTTAGGTTAGGTTAAGTTAGAGTAGTGAGTACTTCACCATTTAATGACTTCACAGAAAATGCCCTTCGAGACCTCAATGATGTCCAAAACACTTGTCACGCTGTTCTCGGTTCGATGACACTAAGGTCAGGTTAAATTAGATTTGGTTAATCAATTTTTTAGTTATAGGGGTTTTAAAAAGTCGGACCAAGCTTATGTGGAGATGTGTGTGTGCGTGTGTGTGTGCGCGCGCGTACATGTGAAATGGGAATGATCTAAGATTGAAAATTTTAAGTTGAATATGTTGCATTCGCGTCGGACTGAATACATCAAAGAAAAAGGGGTAACTATTGTATTTTTAGCCAAAAACCAAAACTTAAACCTCAACTGGCAAAATTGAGCATCCACTTTTCAAGGCACATTACATGTCCGTTTCATGATGGGATTGAACTCAGAATGGTCTCCTGATGTTTTTTCATGATACACACAGACCGTGCATGGAACAAGGAACTCTTCTGGGAAAATTAAATCCACTATAGTCTGGATAAGTAATGGTAAATAACGAATACTATAGCTTTTTCTTTTTCATGATGTTAGCCCGACATGGGTAACGGGTCACTCGCAAATAGGCCCCAAAAATAGTTTCCCTCACCAGCTATCTCCAAAGCAGATATGATCCAACTTTAGGACAGGATCTAGAGGTTACAACTATACGTAGCCTACTATATTCAGAACCTCAATATAAGCAAAAGACTCGTTTCATTCACGTCGGATTGAATACATCAAAGAAAAAGGGGTAACTATTGTATTTTTATCCAACACCAAAACCAATCATGAAAAAGAAAAAACTATAGTGTTTGTCATTTACCATTACTTATTCTGACTATAGTGGATTTAATTTTCCCAGAAGAGTTCCTTGTTCCATGCACGGGCTGTGTGTATCATGAAAGAACCTCAAGGAACCATTCTGAGTTCAATCCCATATATATATATATATATATATATATATATATATATATATATATATATATATATATATATATATATATAAACTAGAATGGCCGCTGTGCATTGCGGAGGTAAATACGCCCGAAACAAAATCTATGGAGGTTCTGGGGGTTACTAAAACCCCTCCTGGTTTCCCTTAATGTATATACTAATTTGGTGTAGATTGAACTAATTGTTAAGGGGTACCATAGCAGTTTAGGGGACCCTCTCCCAATCCTCCTACTCTCCAAGGTGGGAATGGGAGTGGCGGGTGTGTTACTAAATCCTGCCCTGGTTTTTCCATAACGTGTATACTAAATTCGTTGAAGATACTGTTATCTACTCTAACCATTTAGGCATATAAAATGAACATACAACAAACAAAACACATAATTTCATATATATATATATTATATAATGTAAAACAGACAGCCGCGTCAGTACCAGCCTGTCTGTTGCTGTTTGGTGTCCTTCTTTTCCTTTGTATATATATATACACACACACACACAGTATATATACACATGTGTGTGTGTATATACACACACACACACACACACACACACAGTATATATATATATATATATATATATATATATGTGTGTGTATATTATTTTCAGACAGTTATCAAGTTATGGATGACGTTTCAAAGATATTTAAAACAAAAAACAAGGAATTTACCACAAGCGTCAAGCCGTCTTGTGCTGAAAAAACTGGTTTTGAATTCAATGGAAATTTTAGCGTTGGGATACAAGTGAATTGGGGAAAACAGAAAATATTTCTCGTCTTAGGTTTGAATATAAAAGAAGAATAGATCATGGAGGGACTTCAAAGATTCACATTCGCTTCAAGTGAAAACATCTCTCAAACACTTACTAATAACTGAAGAAAAATGAAGATTGTAAGTTCATTAATTACAGTATTTATTTCTTATAACTAAATTATTTGTATACAGATGAAAATGGAAATTTTTATGTGTTCTACGCATATATTTTTATCAAATATAACTATGATTTATATGAATTGTTTTGTACTTTTTAAGGTCATTGCCTTATTTGTGGCTGTCTTCGCCGTCTGCGCGGCAAACCCTGAACCTCATCTTATTATCAGAGGACACGGAGGAGGTTACGGACATGGTATCAAAGGAATCGGACATGGAGGAAGTGTACATGGTATTCATGGTGGAATTAAACCTATTGGAGGCGTACATGGTATCCATGGTGGAATTAAACATATTGGAGGAGTACATGGTATCCAAGGTGGAATTAAACCTATTGGAGGCGTACATGGTATCCATGGTGGAATTAAACCTATTGGAGGCGTACATGGTATCCATGGTGGAATTAAACATATTGGAGGAGTACATGGTATCCAAGGTGGAATTAAACCTATTGGAGGCGTACATGGTATCCATGGTGGAATTAAACCTATTGGAGGCGTACATGGTATCCATGGTGGAAGTAAACATATTGGAGGAGTACATGGTATCCATGGTGGAATTAAACCTATTGGAGGCGTACATGGTGTCCATGGTGGAATTAAACCTATTGGAGGAGTGCATGGTATCCATGGTGGAATTAAACCTATTGTAGGCGGACATGGTGTTCATGGTGGACATGGCAAAATCTACAAAAAATATCACTAATCATTAAATATGTAAGTGATATCGTTTATTTAAAAATTAATATAAAATCTTTCTGCATCGAATGAAAATGTTCTTTCATTTAAAGAATTAATTTTAAATTACTTTTTGCGAGGAACAAAATATATTGTGTTGAAATAAAAAAAATTTTTTGATAAAATTTTAATCATAATTAATTCATAATTAACTTATTTCGATAATTGTATATTGATATTTATTTTAGAAGAACGAAATTAAAACACATTCTTTACATTATTCTCTATTTATTATAAATAATAATAAATACTAATAATACGTTACCAAATAAATAATTTATGTTTTTATAATAAAAGTTTTTATTATTTTATACCTTCATATCTAATTATTAAAATTATAAGAGAGAGAGAGAGAGAGAGAGAGAGAGAGAGAGAGAGACAGACAGACAGACAGACAGAGAAGAATGGAAAACGAGTGTGATACATTGCTTGGTGTGTATCACTGAACACCAAAACTATTTGGGGTTTGAATGAAAGTTTGTCACATCGTACACATGTATTATCTGTCTATCCGTGTAACGTTTGGAAGAAAGACAGTGGATAGACAGAAAAGAGATGTTGAAAGGCTTAATTCGACGTCGTTAAAGAGAACAAATATATGTTTATGAAGGAATATCTGCGAAGATAGCATCTGGTATATGATGGTATTTGCAAATGGAGGGAAGAAAAGAGTGACTGTATGGGGGAACAATGAGTTGAAGAATGTAGTGAAACCAAAGAAGAGAATGAAATGAATGTAAAAATTATAGCCGTGCAAGTCTTTTAGCTACAGATGAAAATATATAGAAAAGAGAATTCATAGATTAAAAAGTTTACAGTTCCTTTGGTTGGAGGTGGAAAAAATGCTTTAAAGATGGAGAAACATGCGTTTATTAAGTGTTTGCAGTCAGAGAACTAATTAAACAAAGAGGTATAAAAGGCATTTATAGATTTCGAGAAAGCGTATGATCGAGTGAACAGATGTGCCGTAGAAAGTATGGTATCAGTGATAAACTGTTAAATGCAATAGATTTGAGAAGACGTACATATCACCGTAGTTACAACGTGAGGACTGGTAATAGAGAAAACTAATTATTCCAGCATGGAATGACTCTTTTTTAACTTTACTTTATTTAAACTTGTGATTAATTTCACAGTTTAAATCTTTTATTGATTTATATTTCACTTACGACTGAATCTTTTCTCCTTTCTCACAGTGTTTCAATTATTATATATGTACTGTACGAGTATATGTATGGCTACGTCGTGACCAATGTCGTAATACCGCTTCCCGTCGGTCAGGAAATTTAAGTGAAACTGGGTCTGCTTAGAAGTTGTACAGGAGACGTCCTATACACCAAGATTATGTAGCAGTGTGTGGTTCAAATTCCATGTAAAACAGCTTTAGGTCCCAACCGCCATAGGAATTTAGATGTGGCGAAGAAGATTAAATAACCTCAACATGAACACGCGCACACACACACACACATACACACACACACACACACACACATACACACACACACACACACACACACTCATGCATATATATACACACACACACACTTGTGTTAAGAGATTAATCTCACGTCTAAAGAAAGAGTTCATTGTTTTACACAAAGCATGCGAGCAGCTCGCACTATCATTGCCAAGTATACTGTAGAGAGGGTCAATGTATTAACGAGGCTTTTGTACGTGATTTATCAGCACTGCTTTCAAATTCAGGTGTATGGAATTATTAAAGACTTTGCTTCTATAAAAACTATTTATTTTCCGTAATGTAACTACATCTTTATAATTTATTAAATAATCATTTTATAATGTTAATAAAAAAGCATCATGTTAATAGAGTTACGAATCATTTCTGATTAAAAATAGTGTAAAATATTAATGTAACACCTTGAGTGTTACCCTCAAAACATAATTTAAAATTGATTCCTTATAACATTACGGTTTTATTTCCTATTCCAAAAATTATAAGTAAACAATGTAAAATATAAAAATAATGATCAATGATATGTTTTGGGTGGATTTTCATAGTTCCACCATGTCTGCTTCTGTCATAGATACCAATTCCGCTTCCAACATGTAAGTGTACAATACGTAAAATTTCGTGAACTGACATTTTTTATGTAAAAAATTTCCACTCACTTCTCTTACAATTTTTATTTTCGTGATTTTTTTTTTGTGTAGGAAGGAGGGGCTAAGGGCGAGTGCCCGAAATAACGCTCTTCCCCCAACCCCATAGAGGAAGAAGAGAGCCAAAATCAAGGTCGAAGGTCCAATTTATTCGTAAATGTTTGAAGGACGGTTTGAAAAGAGTCGAAATTGATACCATGAACCGTAAATTAATTATTATTCATCATTCTTCCTTGATTGGTTATTAACCCTTTAAGGCCAGAATTTTTTGTCGGGTTAAGTTATGAATGCGTGTATTTGAAACACTACCAATTTGTACCTGTCGTCCTGAAAGGGTTAAGTAAAGTGAGAACTGTCCCAGTTTTCCCCAACCTCAGTTCATTGCCGTGCGTCTGCCAATATTTCCAAGGAAATCCAACCAGATGTCTGGAAGATTACTTTTTTATATAACTCAGATACTAGACGCTAAGGGGAAAAACCTGAATTTGGTCGAATAAATGTGTCTTGTTTTATATATATATATATATATATATATATATATATATATATATATATATATATATACAGGGTGGGGCACGGGAATCAAGTGTTTTTTGAATAGCTAGTAATCGGCCATTAGGAATGGGAGGGCGTGCGGTAGGTAGCATTCCATTCCTGGGTTCATAGCATTTAACTTTAACTAACACTCACCTTTATCTTTCAGGTGCCATCATGGAGCAGTGGACGTTAGAACACCGCATGTTCGCGTATGATCATTTTGTTAGGAGTGGCGAGTCAGTGACAGCAGTTCAGCGTGCGTTTCGCCGCAGATTCAACATTCATCGAAATGACTCTGTTCCCGCTCGTGACACAATCTTACGTTGGGTTAACAATCTTCGAACAGGAGGCTCAATAATGAAAACAAAACCGAAGGGGCCGCAACGCACTGTGCGTACTCCAGAGAACGTTGAAAGGGTCAGACAAGCGATGTTGCAAAGCCCAGGCCGCTCTGCTCGGAGACATTCAGCTGCACTCGGAATCAGCAATCGTACTGTTAGACGGATTTTGCATGAAGAATTACATTTTCACCCATACAAGTTAGCGATGGTGCAGGAATTGAATGTAAACGATTGCCCCCAACGACTGAATTTTGCACAGGAAATGCTTGCACTTTATGAGCAGAATGAAAACATGATGGTGGTAATGAGTGATGAAGCCCATTTCCACCTTAATGGGGCCGTCAACAATCAAAACTGTCGGTATTGGGCTGCTGAAAATCCGCGACAACTCCATGAAAAACCGCTGCATAGCCCTAAGGTTACAGTTTGGTGCGCGGTGGGAAAGTTTGGCGTCATCGGTCCCTATTTCTTCGAACAAAATGGGGTTACCGTTACCATAACATCTGGGCGTTACATTGAGATGGTGAACACCTTTTTCATCCCTGAGTTACGAAGAAGGCGTATTGCTCGTCGACATTTGTGGTTTCAGCAAGATGGGGCCACGCCACACACCGCCAGAGCGTCAATGGCTGTTCTTCGCCCCCTGTTTCCCAACCATCTCATTTCGAGATTTGGTGACATTGCATGGCCCCCTCGGTCCCCTGACTTGTCCACATGTGACTTCTTTCTATGGGAGTACCTCAAGTCACGTGTCTACGAGGACAAGCCCCGTACATTAGATGCATTGAAGGAAGCGATCCGTCAACAAATCATCCAAATCAACAGAGACCTGCTGGGAAGAGTGGAGGCCAATTTTCGTAAACGCCTTCAACAATGCGTCGACGGCCAAGGACATCATATGCCAGATATAATTTTCGGTACATGATTATTATGACATGAAATGCTATGTTCTTACGAATGTTGTTCTACCAATATATTTTCTTTACAAAAATAAATATCATTTTCCTGATTATTCCAAAAACACTTGGTTCCCGTGCCCCACCCTGTATATATATATATATATATATATATAAATTATAAAGAAAATAAAGAAAATATCAGGGAGAAATTACTTAAAACTGTGTACTTCGAAAAACTGAGATGGACACTGATTATTTTATTTTTCTTATGTGTGTGTGTGTGTGTGTGTATATGAGTATTTCAGGATATGAGTATATGAGTATTTGAAATTCAACTACAATACCTTGGGCGTTAATAGATTTTTTAACTAATGGAAAAGTAATAATAAAAGTCAAAGAAAAGACACTTTTTAATAACTATATATATATATATATATATATATATATATATATATATATATATATATATATATATATATATATATATAGGGTGTTTCATAACATGTGGGACGCACTTTCAAGATGGATTCAGGACCAGAAAATAATGAAAAAAGTTTATATAAACATATGCCCGGAATCGCTTTGTTTCCGAGTTACTTGTTCCAGCAAGTATCCGCCTTACTTTTAAAGGCAGTGCTCAAAATGACCGCCTTGCGCTTGAATACACGCCTGAACACGCCTCATCATAGACTGCCTGACGCGATCAAACATTCCAGGTGTCGCTCCGATTGAATCTTTTCCGTTTCATGTACTCTTTCCGATTTTGTTGAAAATACGATATTTAATGTAGATTTTTACGCCGATTTACAAAGTGTAAGTCTTTCTTTGGAGAAATGAGCCGTTCAAAAGTTAGGTTTCTTATTGTAATTTTGTATTAAGTCAAAAACTATAACAATACAACTGAAAACTAATACGAGAGTTATTGTATTCTCTAGTAATATTGGCTTTTGTCACTAAGTATTTGTGTGAATAGATTTCGACCGTTATTTTTCTGTCCGGTGAAGTTAATTGAATGCCCGGTTAGGTCAATTAATTACCCGGTTAGGTTAACTGAATGCCCGGTTAGGTCAACTGAATTCTAGGTTAGGTCAACTGAATGCCCAGTTAGTTCAACTGAATGCCCAGTTAGGTCAACTGTACGCCCTTGGTGATTGATTAGGTTAAGTCGTGATATTTTCGTTAGTTTTAACGAAAATATTAAAATTATTAAATACGAATGGGCAACACAAAGAGTCAGCCCACGAAGGCTGGGTTTCTAAATATACCCAACAGTCATTCGGCAGCGCGATAATTTAAAGTTGGGGCCATGTAACCTTAAAATTAAATTAATTGGTTTGTGCCCCTCTCCGACGTAAAATTATTATAGTAAAACCCCCTGCTCGCGTCCCCCCGTTTAACTAAACCATTTTCGGAATTAAATAAAGTGTTAACAAGCGTTGAAAAGAGTGTTAATGAACCCCCTTCCACCTTGCATTAGGCTAACGGTTTTCTGCTAGCTCGGCTACCTACCACGCGTTATAAAGTATTGTGGAAATAAGTAAAGAGAGTGTAAAGATAAATGCAATAGAGAGCAGAAAGTAGAGTAAATAATGAAGTATAATAAATAATAAAACGTATTCACGACACCTAACTGGGTATTCAGTTGACCTAACCGGGCATTCAGTTGACCTAACTGGGCATTCAGTTAACCTAACCTAACCTAGCTTTTGAACTGCTCATTTCTCTAAAAATGGACTTACATTTTTTAAATGAGCGTAAAAATCTACATTAAATATCTTATTTTCAACAAAATCGGAAACAGTACATGAAACGGAAAGATCCCTCCGATTTTATGACATCCTTGTTCTACACGTTGACGAAGCATTTCAACGTTGTCAATGGGTGTAACGTAAACGATGGATTTCAGATGACCCCACAGGTAAAAATCGAATGGATTCAGGTCCGGGGAGCGAGCAGGCCACACAATGGATCCTCCACGGCTTATCCATTTATCAGGGAAATGGTCATCCAAATAGTCTCTGGCTACTCGACTAAAATGAGGCGGAGCCCCATCATGCATAAACCACATACGACGTCGGACACCAAGAGGAACTTCATCTAGTAAATCGCTTAAATCATTCCTTAAAAAATTGGAATAGGATTCTCCTGTTAATCTTCCAGGCAAAACAAAAGGGCCGATTAAGTTGTCGGCAATAAGTCCTGCACATACATTGATACTAAATTGTTGTTGGTGCCTTGACTGGATGATGGTATGCAGATTCTCTTCGGTCCAGTGATGAGTGTTGTGAAAACTGATCACGCCATTTCTTGTGAAGGCAGCCTCATCAGAAAACAACACAGACTTTAGAAAAAGAGGATCGCGAGCACGTTGTTGAAGGAACCAAGTACAAAAAGCCTCTCATGGTGGGAAATTAACTTCAGTAAGGCCTTGTACTCTCTGAATGTGATCTGGGTAAAGCTGTTGTTCCCGTAAAATTCTCCACACAGTTGTGTATCTTACACCCTCTGCTGCTGCTATCCTTCGGGTGCTGACACCAGGATGTTCCTACACGCGATTCAGGACCCTCTCCTCCAACTGATCAGTTCTGGCGCTGATTGGTCTACCACCATCTGAAACTCGCTTGTTGAATGATCCTGTATCACCAAGACGTTCGTCTATTCTCTGAAAGGTCTTCTTATCTGGCAGACGGCGATTCGGAAACCTTTTCGCATACAGACGTCTTGCTGCGGCCGCATTACACTCGGCAAGTATACATGAGATACATGTCTGCCATTTCCCTATTTGAAACTATCACTGAATAGCACAAAAACTTTTTTTTTTTCACAGGACTGCACTTATTCACGTTAAGAAGTTTCGAATACGAACAGTGAAACACCGCGATGCAGCTCTGACTGACTGATGGCTCTACACTCAACGATATTGAAACATGTCATACAGTGTACAAAACATTACAATCGGCAAGGCCATACATAAAATAAGTCTCGTACACACTCAAAAGCACTGTCGGCAAGCAGTGTTTGTAAACAGTTTGCGGAAAGAATTGCTGGAACACAAAACGGACTGTAACTCGGAAACAAAGCGATTTCGGGCATATATTTATATAAACTTTTTTCATTGTTTTCAGGGCCTGAAAGTGCGTCCCACATGATATGAAACACCCTGTATATTCATTATATACCATCTTTGTAAGAACAACAGTTAAATACGAAAACAGTATTGTTTTTCTGCTTCGCGGGCGCATGAGGTTAACGTTTATGAATTTGCTTCCTAAAGAAGGATCAAGATAATATATACTCTAACTGACAACCCTTCCACCTCCCCCCAAACCAAAATATTAACAAATGTCATTCATTATTTGTTCCTGACTCATTCAATCAAACAAACTAACTGGAGTTAACCTAACAAAGGGTAACTTAGCCTAACAAGCCTTCCTCATCGTATTCCATTCCCGCTACTCAGAAGGGAACACCATTTTCCTATAAGCGAAGTAAAGACAGTGAGGTCGGGGGTTCGGCTCCTGATGGTGTTGTAATCCAGGAGTTAGTGCATTTAACCACATTTTTCTACCCTTAGCACTGTGCCAGTTTCTGGCATTTCTGCTTAATTACGATGAACTTTAAGTATCGAAGCCATAACTAAAAGTATTTATGAAAAATATTACACCTTTTCCCAAATTTGATTCCTTATTGAGAGACAATTTATTCATTTAGTTTTCAAATGAAAAACAAGTTTATCAGAAATACAGGGTGTTCAAAAAGTAAAGAAAGAAGAGGGTTAGGTTACAATGCTATATGCAGTCTCCAATGGGCTGCGTTTCTTTTTAAACACCATGTATCATATTTTAAATTTTTTTACAAAAACGTAAATTTAAAATGGTATGCAAATGATTTTTCATTATTGAAATTCTAAATAGATTTAGAATTAGATTTGTACGTAACCTATTTGGTTGAAGGGGAATTAAACAGAGAGTCCTAACCGCAATTGAAATTAGAATCAGAGACTTTTTTTGTTACCATGTGGTATGGTATGAAAATTATGGTTTCTGAGTGGAGTTTGCGTGTTATGGGAATTGTAGTTGAATTTTTTATAACTATTCACTACCGTATCTTCCCTACTTTACTACCTTCTCCAGCTAACCTCGAGTGGATCCTCGGGTCTCTAATAGCCTGTCGCTTCTATAATACGTCTGTAATATGCATTTCACAAAATGCCTCAAAGTTTATTTTCTTATTTTCTGTATGACCCAAAATTCATTTACAATAATTTTTAAAGTTATGTAATTGGATTGGAAGTGATTCTAAAGTTTTAGGATGAAAATAGAATTTGTGGGAATCAATATATTAATTCTAACTTGACAATGCAATAAAAAAGTCGTAATACATGACCCAAACTGAATATATATATATATATATATATATATATATATGTATAGAAACGAAGTAAGTATAGAGGAGTGTTCTGCACACGTGGACGAGAAATAACGAACAAATGAAAAAATAAGGCACCCGCCCGGGAATCGAACCCAGGATCTTCCAATTGCCGGTCAGACGTGCTAACAACTACACCACGGAGCCACGATAATCAGAAGTCGCAATTCTCCTACATAGGGCAGAAACCAATGCCTTGATAGGGCACCCTCGCAAATCGTGAATATGTACATTGCGACTTCTGATTATCGTGGCTCCGTGGTGTAGTGGTTAGCACGTCTGACCGGCAATTGGAAGATCCTGGGTTCGATTCCCGGGCGGGTGCCTTATTTTTCATTTGTTCGTTATTTCTCTTCCACGTGTGCAGAACACTCCTCTATACTTACTTCGTTTCTATACATTAATATACTGCGTGGTCATTGCAGTTAAATGTATATATATATATATATATATATATATACACAAATACATTGACAGTAATTCAACTATTTATAGCTGTTTCCTGGATATAAGTAAGGCGTATAATAGGGTGAACCACAATATTTTATTTGCAAAAAACTAGAAGACAGGAAGGTTCCCATGTACATATTAAATTTATTGAAATTTTGGTATTCCCACCAATCTTTCACTGTTAGGTGGGGTAATGTACTATCCGATTATTTCGGCTCCTCTTACGGGGTGAGACAAGGCTCCTTGCTCTCCCCTAGCCTGTTTAATGTGTATATTGACGGATTAATTGCTTCAATTAATGAGGCAACAGTGGGATGTTGTATAGATAATACAAGGATAAATAACTTAATTTATGCCGATGATATGGTGTTAGTAAGTCCCTCTGTTAAAGGTCTGGATCGGCTACTAAAAGTCTGCGAAGTGTATTCGCAGAAACATGATATTCTTTTTAATGTTACCAAAACTAAGGTTATGCAATTTCATCCTAAAAGCTGTAATCAGCCAGCTGATATAAGGTTTAAAATGAATGGTGAAGTAATTGAGGAAGTACAAAAGTTTAAGTATTTGGGTCAAACTATTACCAGCTCCTTGAGTGATGACTCGGATATAAGAAAACAATCTTGAAGCCTGTGTGCTAAAGCGAATATGACCATAAGGAACTTTCGATTCTGTACAAGTGAACCTAAAGACAATCTCTTTCGTACTTTCTGCAGTAATATATACGGGCAGCAACTGTGGGTGAATTATAAAAAAGGTTCTGGCAGAACCCTAAATTTGCTGTACAACAGGTCTTTTAGACTCTTACATAAATTACCCCCGAGATGCTCAGCTTCGCAAATGTTTGCTACCCGCAATGTCCCGATCTTCCCGGAGGTAACAAGACGTGCTCAACACACTCTAATTTGAAAGTCAACCAACCAGATCATCCAAGCTATCCATGAGTCCTGCCATTTATCTTCTAAGCTATGGACTTCTTGGTACGAAAACGTCTGTCTGTAGCTCCACTTAACTTCAACATTGCAGTATTATTTCTAATCAAATGTATATATTTCTATCCTTAGTATATAAACTGTCATTGTATTAATAATATTTGTCATATGGACTATAGTCCGCCAATAAACTTTTTCATTTTCATTTCATTTTCATTTCATTTTCATATATATATATATATATATATATATATATATATATATATATATATATATATATATATATATATATATATATATATATTATATATATATATATTTATATATATAGATAAATGGGTACCCTGGGTAGCCTATTGGTTAAAACGCTGGGCTGCTGGCGGGGCGTGGTTCGGATTCCACGTTAAACTGTCGGTCTAAGATGGAGTGAAAAGCTTGACCTTCATCAGAATGAACAATTCGGGCGGAAGCAAACCAAAGGTTGCCAAAGGTATATACAGGGTGGGTAAAAAGAAAGTGACCCCTTGGAGGTAAACTGTCATATTAAAAATGTAAGGGGACTAGAGCTCCAAAACTTTATAGATGCTTACCTTAGCATTTTGTTCCTCTTAATTGGGAAGTCGCTCGATGTGTCCCCCTTCCTGCTCAACGCAGGCCTCCAAACGTGGACGCCACTGATCAATACACCTGTTTACATATCGTTGAGATACTTTCTCCCAGCCGAGCAGAATTCTTTCGCGTAGTTCATCTATGTTTCTTATATTGGTACCAGGGATGTAAACTTTGGACTTCAGGGCTTCCCAAACACCATAATCTAATGGTGAAAGAACGTGGCTACTAGCCGGCCACATATTGGGTTCGTTAAAATCCGGTGTTTCGTTCTCAAGGAATGTGACAGTTTGGCGTGCTCTGTGAGCAGGGGCTCCATCTTGTTGGAAAGTATATCTTTCACCACTAATTCGTCGAATATCAGTTAAATAGAGTGAAAGATATTCTTTCCAACAAAGTTAAGTGGAGCTACAGACCAGACAGACGTTTTCGTACCAAGAATTCCATAACTTAGAGGATAAACGGCAGAACTTATGGACAGCTTGGATAATCGGGTTGGTTGATTTTTTAATTCTTTGCATTATATTGTATTGAGTACGTTTGTTACCTACGAGAAGCTCAGGACATTGCGGGTAGCAAACATTTGCGAATCTGAGCATCTCGGGGGTAATTTATGTAAGAGTCTAAAAGACCTGTTGTACAGCAAATTTAGGGTTCTGCCAGAATCTTTTTTATAATTCACCAAGAGTTGCTGTCTGTATATATTACTGCAGAAAGTACGAAAGAGGGTGTCTTTAGCTTCATTTGTACAGAACCGAAAGTTCCTTATAGTCATATTCGCTTTAGCACAAAGGCATCGAGACTGTTTTCTTATATCCGAGTCATCACTCAAGGAGCTGGTAATAATTTGACCCAAATACTTAAACTCTTGTACTTCCTCAATTACTTCACCTTTCATTTTAAACCTAATATCAGCTGGCTGATTACAGTTTTTAAGATGAAATTGCATAACCTCAGTTTTTGTAACATTAAAAAGAATATCATCTTTCTGCGAATACACTTCGCATACTTTCAGTAGCCGATCCAGACCTTTAACAGAGGAACTTATTAACACCATATCATCGGCATAAACCAAGTTATTTATCCTTGTGTTACCTATACAACATCCCACTGTTGCCTCATTAAGTGAAGCAATTAATCCGTCAATATACACATTAAACAGCATAGGGGAGAGCAAAGAGCCTTCTCTCACCCCGCAAGAGTAGCCAAAACATTCGGATAATACATTGTCCCACCTAATGGTAAAAGATTGGTGGGAATACCAAAATTTCAATAAATTTAACATGTACATGGGTACCTTCCTGTCTTCTAGTTTTTTAAATAAAATGTTGTGGTTCACTCTATCATATGCCTTACTTATATCTAGGAAACAGCTTAAATAGTTGAATTATTCTCATTGTATTTAGATATTGTTTCTTTAAGTACATAGACACACAGGTCAGTTGAGTGGGACCTTTCAAAACGAAACTGATTAGGAGACGTCCATAGATAATCATTTAATCGGAGTAACAAGAATTTTTCTAGTAGTTTCGAGAAGCAGAAAGCGACAGCAACAGACCTGTAATTATTGCTGGATAGAATGTCTCCATACTTATTTTTGACCAGGGGCAAGATATATACCCTCATGAACTCTACAGGGATATAGCTATGAGCAAGCATGGCTGATAAGAGCAAAGATATATGCAGACATACTACGTCATTGGCACATTTTAAGTGCTCATTAGATAGGTCATTTACCCCTGAGGCAGAACAAGTTTTAACTCTTTAATTAACCTCTTTACTTCAGAAACTGATATCAAAGTATTTTCCCTTGTCCCTCCCACAGTCGTTTCGCTGCAATCTATCTTAAGATTATCGCTCCTCACACTTAAGAATGTTAGAGTAGTGGTTTTTCAACAGCTTTGCAATTTCATCTCCCCCCAACACCCCATCGATTGTTGGAGTGAGGACACTTTTGACACCCGTTTGATTCTTAACAAATTTCCAAAATTTGTTATTATCGTTTTTTATGCTAGCTTCACAGGCTTTTGATGCTCGAATAGACTCTTCTTCCTGTTTACATCGCCTTATATCCGCCTTATACTGACCCCTACTTCTACACATATTCATGTATACTGGTCCTAATCTGGGTCTACCATGAAAGCACCAAAAATCGTAGGCGTCTTTCGATTCCCTCTTCAAGGGGGCAATAAAATCATTTCACCCAGGAATAATCTTAGTATGATAGTTGTAAGATTTAATGATGGGGCTTCCTGCTTCTCTTAACAGGGATATTATCATGCTATAATACCTATCTATGAGTTTACAGTGAGAATCATTTGAACAACGATTACTACATGGAAAATGCAAAATTTCTAAATTATTAAAGAGGTGACCTGTTATGTCTTTGTATTCTATTCTCTGTTGCATATTAACATTAGACCAATCGACGCGATTATTCTTACCTATTGACTTCTTGTTATGTCGTGTTGCGCCTAAATTGGTAAATTTAATTAATAGTTCTAGTGGTCTATGATCAGAAAGGAAATCACGCAGAATATGACCTCTCACAATTCGATCCTTTAGATTATTACTAGTGAGAAATTGACCAATCCACCTGGTGATACCACTCATATCACTAACGTATGTAAAATTACCACTGGTTACCCCTAATACATCTACATCACTTATACTTAATTTGATCGACTCGCTCATTCTACCCAATTTTACAAAGAATTCCGAGTTCACATGCGTGTTAAGTCCCCCATTATTATACATTGAGAATATCTGGGGTTATCTGATAATGACTTAATTTTGTACAGCAAATGAATGTATTCATCTAGATTACTGTTCTATGGTAAATAGCAGTTTACACTTAATGTGCAATCATTGTTCATTTGTAATTCAGTGCCTAACAACCTTACATTATCGCTTGTTAAAAATTTTGTGTTTTGACAAATTTTTCCTTATTAAGAAAGCAACACCACCAAAAGGCCTACCGTACATTAATTAATCTGACAAGTCTATTGCTGATGAGGCATGGTACATAAATTCATCATGGATGGTAGAGAGGAATTTTAGCTCTTGCTTAGGTAGCCAGTGCTCTTGCAGGAGTATCAAATCTACACTGTCACAGATTTTATGAACATCTACAATTGAACATATACAGTATATATATATATATATATATATATATATATATATATATTATATATATTATATATATATATATATATATATATATATATATATATATATAATCAGATGAATAAATTAGTTTTGTACAATAAATATTTTTTATTGCATACCTTTATATATAATTATTAACATTATAAGATTTTAATTTTATTACATAATACAGGGCGTCCCAAAAAAATGTATACACACTTTAAATAATTATAAAGGCAGTGTTTATTAAAATACATTTCATTTTCAAAATGTAATAGAATCTACAGACATTATTTAATTGTTTTGTCAACGCCTGTTTTCAAACTGACGTCCGTTCTGGTCCAGGCACTGCTGATAACGCGAAGCAATGGAATCGCAAACATCACGAAACATTTCGTTTGGTATTTGTGTGCATTCTCGTTCAATGGCTGCTCTCAATTCAGCGACTGTTGCAGGTTTTATAGCGTAGACTTTGTCTTTTAAGTATCCCCATAAAAAAAGTCTAGTGGTGTGAGGTCTGGTGAACGCGGAGGGTATTCTACGAAACCCCTTCGTCCAATCCACCTGTTTGGCAAGATCTCATCAAGGTAGGATCTAACATCGCGATGGTAGTGTGGGGGTGCCCATCTTGCTGAAAATAAAACTCCTCATCTTCAAAGTCCTCTCTAATGCTTGGCATGACAGACTGTCGCAGCAAGTTCAAGTAAACGGGACCAGTCACAGTAGCGTCAAAGAAGAGTGGTCCAATTAATCCTCTTGATGATAAGCCGCACCACACTGTAACTCCTGGTAAATTAACATGATGTTCCACCATAACATGCGGATTCTCAAGTCCCCAGTAGGTGCAATTGTGGCGGTTAATTGAACCATTTAATTTAAATTTAGCGTCATCACTCCACACAATCTTTGTTGGAAAGTGTGCATCTTCTACACATCGTGCCAAGTACCACTCGCAATACTCCACTCTTCGGTCCGGATCATCTTCATTAATAGCATGGACTAATCTTGGAATGTAACTTTTCCATTGACAGCGCTTCAAAATGCGTTGGACAGACGATTTTGAAATTCCTACCTCACGACTCGCTTGCCGCACAGATTTTCTTGGACTTTGGTGATACGTTTCCAGTACTCTTTCTTGCTTTGTGGGGCTTGTCGATGTCCGTGGTCTTCCGGAACGCTTCTTGTGGACATTCTGAACAGTTCCATCGGCTTCAAACTTATCTCTAATTCGAGTGATGGTAAGTCGCGTTGGTGGATCTGTTTGAAACTCCCTCCTAAACTGTCTTTGCACTTCAACTGCGTTTTCACACTTCCAGTAGCATTTTAGAATGAGTTTCCTTTGTTCAAAGCTTAGTGTGACTGCCATTATTAATTCTAATGGGTTTAACCTGGAAAGAAAGAAACATCAATTGAGCTATCAGCTGTTAAAGTGTGTATACATTTTTTTGGGACACCCTGTATATACAGCGTGTCCCAAAGAAATATATACCCACTTTGTTCGATAATACCAGCTATGAGGATAATAAATATATTACTTTTTATATGTTTTTTAATAAAGAATTTTCTCCTGAATCTAAATATGTAATTATTTATTAAAAATTGAAAAACAAAAAAGTTACAGATGTTTAAATTATAATTATTATTTTCCAGACTTCATGTGCGATATTTTCTAACATTTTAACTGACTGTTTTGAGATACTTATGTTTAGTGTTGATATTGAAGCATAAATGTTGTAATTATTAGTTAATTCAAAAAATTTACAAATTCCATGGTTAAATGACACTTTATCTAAGATGTTCGACGTCTTCCAGAACGTTGTTTTTGTAAGTTTTGCACAGTGCCGTCGGTTTCAAACTTATCTCGTATTAGTGCTTGCATAATACCGAAAATTTTCAATACCGGTATTTGGAGGCAATTATGCTAATCCCGGTATTGATACCGGTATTATGAAAAAAATAATTTATTTTGATTTATTATGGTGCCACCCTACCAACCCTCCACAAGTCTGAGACTTGCAGTACTCACCATATTTACTATAAATTAATGACCCAACTCCAAATAGATGGCATTCTATTCGAAAAAGTTTATACAGTAAATTACTAAATTGTAATAAAAATATTATTTGAATTTTTTTTTAGCATATTATTATACAACTACTCTACAATGTTGAAAATCCAAGTGACAAATGTAAGAAGAAAGAACGATGCATTGGGATTTGGGAACGCGATGATTTGAAATCGTGTGCATACGTTTTTGAACGTATCTAATACGTTTTAAAACGTTTGAAGCGAAAAAATTGACAAAATACGTTACAGTTTAAAGCATTACTTATTAAAGTCTCCTAGAACACGATAAATCTGGTTTATAAGAATTATTATGTATAATAATATATATATATATATATATATATATTATGTTTGCAATAAAGAGTTTTTGTTTGTTTTGTTTGTTTGTTATAACCTCTTTTCATGATCCATACATAATATAAATTTATAAAAGTTAGTGCAATAAATAGTTTTCTTTGATAGAAAGGAATAGAAAACGAAAAAAAGAGGTTAACTGCAAAATACCCCGAAATTTTTTTTTTCTCCGAATCTCCAAAAACAGTTTATTTGCCAATCGGAGGACTAAATTGCCTAAATTTTACAATAGCAATTTTTGTCAATACCGAAAACCTATAATATCGGTATCGGTATTATTTGTACTTCTTCAATACCGGTATTAATACCGGTATTTCAATACCGGTTTTAACCCCTAAATTCTCGTATACGTGCAAAAATATTAGAAAATATCGCACATGAAGTCTCGAAAATAATAATTATAATTTAAACATCTGTAACTTTTTTGTTTTTCAATTTTTAATAAAAATAATTACATATTTAGATTCAGGAGAAAATTCTTTATTAAAAAATATATAAAAAGTAATATATTTATTATCCTCATAGCTGGTATTATCGAACAAAGTGGGTATACATTTCTTTGGGAAACGCTTGTGTATATATATATATATATATATAATATATTATGTAATAAAATTAAAATCTTATAATGTTAATAATTATAACTTATATAAGGTATGCAATAAAAAATATTTATTGTACAAAACTAATTTATTCATCTGATTATTTATTCCTAACAATTGTTTATAATAAATACAGAAAACGGCGGTCATAAATCGGTTTCAATTTCGTTCTTCTTGAACAATTTATCTATATATAATTATAACAATAAGTAAATTACAAATAAATTATGATTCAAATTTCATCCAGAATTATTTTAGACGTGAACACAATGGTTTTAGTTACCCCACAAAAATAATTTAAAATTAATTCTTTAATATAGAGTACATTTTCATTTGATGTATAAAATTTGTTAATAAATAATGTAAATAAGAAATTTAATAATCAGTGATATTTTTTGTAGATTTTGCCATGTCCGCCATGAACACCATGTCCGCTTCCAATATGTTTAATTCCACCATGTCCACTTCCAATATGTTTAATTCCACTATGGATACCATGTCCGCTTCCAATATGTCTAATTCCACCATGTCCACTACCAATATGTTTAATTCCACTATGGATACCATGTCCGCTTCCAATATGTCTAATTCCACCATGTCCACTTCCAATATGTTTAATTCCACCATGGATACCATGTCCGCTTCCAATATGTTCAATTCCACCATGGATACCATGTTCACCTACAATAGATTTAATTCCACTTTCGATACCATGCCCGATTCCAATATGTTTAATTCCACATGGATACCATGTCTACCCAATGGGTTTAATTCCACCATGAATACCATGCACACTTCCTCCATGTCCGATCCCTTGATACCATGTCCGTAGCCGCCTCTGTATCCTTTGATGATGCCATGAGGCTCTGGGTCAGCCGAGCAGACGGCGAAGACAACCACAAATAATGCGATGACCTTAAAATACAAAAGAAATTTATGTAAATGTTAGTTATACTTTGCGAAATTATATGCGTACCACACATAAAAATTTCCACATTACTGTACGCCCAGTTTCGTCTGAATATGTATACAGACAGTCCCCGACTTCCATAAAGGTTCCGTTCCGGAAGGCTTTACGAAAGTCAATTTTCCCGTAAGTCGGGATTGACCCTTCCATAGGTAATCATTGAACACAAGATACAATACTTGTTTTTATAAATTAAAAAACTAAATACAGTATAGTAGCAATAAAGGATAGGAAAGAAAGATAATTAAGTAGTTCAAAATACTGTACTGTCCTGCACTCTTACGATCACTTCGGCGCTTTCCAGTCATTATTGCAACACAATTAAGGGCGATTTTATGAAAAAAGTTTGGAGATGATGCGGAGGGATTTATGGGAGCATTTACGTAAAGTCTAATTTGCGTAAGTCGAGGCTTACGTAACCCAAGGGGAGCGTATGTAGTTGTAAACAAAAACTAATTAATCAACTTACGAGTTTCATTTTTGTTCACTTATTTGTAAGTGTTTCAGAGGTGTTTTCGAGTGAAGTGAAGCTGATGTTCTGATATCCTCCCATGATTCGGTCTTCTTTATATCCAGACCATCAAGAGAGAAATGTTTTTCGTTTTCCCCAATTTACTCGTGTCCAAATGCCAAAATTTCCTAGGAAAATGAAAACCATTTTTTTTTTTTTGGGACGCGATGGCCGGAGGTGAGAGGGAAATCCTTCGTTTTTTAATATCTATGAAGCGTCATTCATTACTTAGTAACTGCCTCGAAATATTATATATATATATATATATATATACACACATCTATATATATATATATATATATATATTATATATATATATAATATATATATATAACATTATATAATATATATATATATATATATATATATATATATAACTGCAATGACCACGCAGTATATAATGAATAGAAACGACATAAGTATTAAGGAACGTTCTGCACACGAGGAGGAGAGATAACGAATAAATGAAAAATGAGGCGAACGCCCGGGAATCGAACCGGCAATTGGAAGGCCCTGGGTTCGATTCCCGGGCGGTTCGCCTCATTTTTCATTTATTCGTTATCTCCTCCTCTTCGTGTGCAGAAAACGTTCCTTATACTTATGTCGTTTCTATTCATATATATATATATATATATGTGTGTGTGGTGTGTGTGTGTGGCAGTTGTCGGTGAGTGTATATGTGTATATCTATGTGTTAGTATATTTACGTGTAAATAAATAGGTACACAAAAATATACGATAGATTAGTATGTATACAGAACTGTGGCGGTGTGGAATATGAGATCTATAAATGACTGAAGGAGAAATCAGGTATGAAAATTAGGTATGCAAAAAGTGGAGGAGGAGCAGGAGGAGGGAGGAAAAGTATTGCTTTCCTAATGAATGGTGAGTGATATAAACCTGTGCGGGGATATAAATGCGTTAGCATAGTGTCTGTATGCTAAATTCAAGTTTACGAGAGTGAAACTAACAGTAATTGTAGCCCTGTGATGAATTCTGGAATATGTTAAATGATGTGGTTGGAAGCATTGGGAATTCATATAGAGTGAGTGTAACGGGTGATATGAATGAGAAAGTGAAAGTTAACTAATCTACAGTATAATGACTGAGAAGCAAGATCTGCCAGGAATGTATGACAGTAGCGATAGAAAAAAAGAATTGTTTGGAAGGAGAGCTTTGTATTACAAATACTTATTTTCAGCAAAAGGACACTCATAAGAATACATAGAACTGAAGCGAGAATAAGAAACAGAGAGAGAGAAGAGAATGGAAAAGAGTAATGGAATGCATTTGGGGTTTGAATGAAAGTTTGCCACATTCGAAGTCGTTGATGAGAACAAACAGATTAACGGAATATATGAAATGTGTACCAAGGAATATCTGTGACGACAACATGTAGTATATGGTGGGTACGTAAGAATTGGAAGTGAAGAAATGAGCGGCTGTTATGTTGGAATGATGAGTTGAAAAATGCAGGGAGAGAAAAGAAGAGAATAAAGTGAATGTAAACATTATAGCCGTATAAGTCTTTTAAATGTAGCTGGAATGTAAAAGAGAGTTGAGAGAGTAAAAATATTACATCTCCTTTGGTTGGATATAAACAACTTGCTTCAAAGAAGGAAAAACACCTATTTACCAATTGTTTACAAGGAGATAGTTTATTAAAAAATTACAAATAGAAATAAAAAGGTGTGTATGAAATTTATGGATGTAAAGAATGCTAACTCTAAAAACTGTCTGTTGCGTGTACCTTAGATACGAGCGATTATAAAGGACTAAACTTACTCTGGGTATAAAATATGTAAAGAATGCACTCGGAAGACGAAGGAACACTGAGAGATTTTTCTAATCTATGGAAGTGTACTCTTTGTATTTTTCACTTAGTTCCTGAGGACACCGTTTGTCAAGAAGATAATCTTTTCATCTACTCTCTATCTTATATAGACTTACTATATACTGTATATATACAGGCAAATAACTACATATCAATGTTTTAAATATAAAATCAAAATGTAAAGTGCATAAAAGCAGTGCATTTTCTCTAAACATGTCTGCCACTATGTAGGTTATTTTAACCCTTTATAGACGAGGAGTACAAAGTGGAAACGTTTCAGATGCACGCATTCATAACTAAGTCCTGGAATCTGTCCAACTGGCTCTTGAAGTTATTTAGGTCGATGTGCTGGAGGTTTCTCACCTCTTTTGGTATGGTATTAAAAAGCTTGGAACTCGTATTCTGAGGGTATTTTCATTCTCGTTTTCATGTCCCCCTGTCCCACCACAGCTGGGACAGTATAAAATTTGTTTCTATTTCGTTTCTAAGGTTAGGGGAAAAAAAACCTCGAGTATTTTCCATATGTACAGTATATTATTGTGTACCGTTCGCGTCTTCTTTCAAGAGAGTAGAGTTTCAGGGATTGTAGTCGAGACCAGTAGTGTTCACCTTTTGTTTCGTCTATCTTAGACGTAAATGTCCTTTGTATAGCTTCAGTTTTCGTAATGTCTCGTTTTCTGTATGGGATTGTGAGTATTGAGAAATAATCAATTATCAGTAGGACTAGACTTTTCCATAATTTGAGCATGATGTTTGCTTTTCTGCTGCGGAAGCTCTTCCAGATGATTCCCATTATTTTTTTAGCCCCTTGTAATTTTGATGCTATATTGCTCTCTCAATTGTGCATCCAACGAAATTATTACTCCAAGATCCGTGACTTTTGGATTTGGTGTTATCTGTTTGGCTTACAGAGTTTTGTACCCTTTATTCTGTAGCACTTTGTTATTACCATATCTTAGAAGTTGGAATTTTTCTTCGTTGAACTTCATATTATTCCCTTCTGCCTACTTCAATAATGTTTCAATGTCGCTTTGTAATTTTCTTATGTCAACTTCGTTCAATATTTTCTTGCATATGTTTGTGTCATCTGCGAAACATGATACAATACTGTCCTTAATGTCTGCATCAATATCTGCAATCATTATTATGAACAGCAAGGGAGCTAATAATGTACCTTGTAGGACAGAGCTCACGACTTCTGAGACTTCCAATTTAACTCCATTTACTAACACTCTTAGTGTTTTTTGAGTCAGAAAATTAAATATCCATCTTCTTAGCTTTCCATGGTCACATTTATCGAAAGCTTTAGCAAAGTCAGTATCTATTACATCTCTGTTTTGTCCTCGACACATTGTTTCCAATATTTTCTCGTGGTGATCTAATAGCTATGATAGGCATGATCTTCCAGCCCTGCGCCATGTTGATTTGGGTTGTATAAGTTCTTTTCTTGTAAGTGGTAAGTAATTTTGCCTCTAATTATACGTTCAAAGCACTTTATAAGGTGGGAGGTGAGAGCTACTGGCCGATAATTCTTGGGCATTACTCTCATTTCGAGAACTCTAAGTCTATTAATAGATTTGTGTTGGGATTTGTTCTTGGCTGGTTTGTATCAATGTCGAAAAATTCATCAATATCATATAAACATTCATAGTGTAATTTATAAATTTATAATTTAAGTGGAAGAATGAAGAGTTAAACATCTTTTAACAGAGAGCACCATTCTGCCCATACAATATGAATCAGGATCAAGATGCATCGCAAGCGTGTGTCTCTTCTCTGAGGCAGCACAAATTTACCTGTATCAA
>JAJOZX010004064.1:430000-433534 GCA_023014485.1 Bathynomus jamesi
ATGCAAATACAAATATAAAATTAAATCTGAATTTGTCAATAGGGTATCCCCCCAAAAATAATGTAAAAGTACAAAGAAATTCTTAAAGAAATCTGAAAAAAAAACTGGAATCGAAATTTAAATTGAATCGAACCGAAAAATATAAAGCTTGAATCGAAAAATAAACTCAAATCGAAAAAATCTTAAAAATTTAAATCGAAACTGAAATCGATATTTTGGCAAACTTAAACTGAAATCGAAAACTTTACTTAAAAATTTATCAGTTTCCCATCCCTGATTAGAACTATTAATTAATTTTACCAATTTATGCGCACACGACATAACAAGAACTCAATAGGTAAGAATAATCGCGTCGATTGGTCTAATGTTAATATGCAACAGAGAATAGAATACAAAGACAGAAATTTTGCATTTTGCCTGTAGTAATCCTTGCTCAAATGATACCCACTGTAAACTCATAGATAGGTATTATAGTAAGATAGTATCCCTGTCAAGAGAAGCTGGAAGCCCCCCTGATTAAATTTTACAACTATCATACTAAGATTATTCCTGGATGGAATGATTTTATTGCCCACCTTGAAGAGGGAATCGAAAGATCCTACGATTTTTGGTGCTTTCATAGTAGACCCAGATTACAACCAGTATACGTGAATGTGTGCAGAAATAGGGGTCAGTATAAGGTGGCCATAAGGCGATGTAAACAGGAAGAAGAGTCTATTCGAGAATGAAAAGCCTGTGAAGCTCAAATAAATAACGATAATAACAAATTTTGGAAATTTGTTAAGAATCAAACGGGTGTCAAAAGTGTCCTTCCTCCGACAATGGATGGGGTATCAGAGGATGAAATTTCAAAGCTTCTGAAAAACCATTTCCCAAACATTCTTAACAGTGTGAGTAGGGATAATCTTAAGATAGATTGCAGCGAAACGACTGTGGGAAGAACAAGGGAAAATACTTTGATATCAGTTCCTGAAGTAAAGAGGTTAATTAAAGAGTTAAAGACTGGTTCTGCGTCAGGGGTAGATGACCTATCGATTGAGCACTTAAAATATTCCAATAACGTAGTATGTCTGCCTATATCATTGCTCCTATCAGCCATGCTTGCTCATAGTTTTATCCCTGCAGAGTTCATGAGGGTATATATCTTGCCGCTGGTCAAAAATAAGTATGGAGACATTCTGTCCAGCAATAATTACAGACCTATTGCTGTCGCTTCCTTGCTTCTCGAAACTACTAGAAAATCTCTTGTTACTCCGACTAAACGATTATCTATGGACGTCTAATCAGTTTGGTTTTAAAAAGTCCCCTCAACTGACCTGTGCATCTATTTACTTAAAGAAAAAATATCTAAATACATTAACAGTAATTCAACTATTTACAGCTGTTTCCGATATATAAGTAAGGCATATGATAGAGTGAACCACAATATTTTATTTAAAAAACTAGAAGACAGGAAGGTTCTCATGTACGTATTAAATTTTTTGAGATTTTGGTATTTCCACCAATCTTTTACTGTTAGGTGGGGTAATGTACTATCCGAATGTTTTGGCTCCTCTTTTTGGGTGAGACAAGGCTCCTTGCTTTCTCCTATGCTGTTTAATGTGTATATTGATGGATTAATTGCTTCATTTAATGAGGCAACAGTGGGATGTTGTATAGGTAACACAAGGATAAATAACTTAGTTTATGCCGATGATATGGTGTTAATAAGTTCCTCTGTTAAAGGTCTGGATCGGCTACTAAAAGTCTGCGAAGTGTATTCGCAGAAACCATGATATTCTTTTTAATGTTGCAAAAACTAAGGTTATGCAATTTCATCTCAAAAGCTGTAATCAGCCAGCTGATATTAGGTTTAAAATGAAAGGTGAAGTAATTGAGGAAGTACAAGAGTTTATGTATTTGGGTTAAACTATTACCAGCTCCTTCAGTGATGACTCAGATATAAGAAAATCTCAAAGCCTTTGTGCTAAAGTGAATATGATTATAAGGAACTTTTTGTTCTGTACAAGTGAAGCTAAAGACACACTCTTTCGTATTTTGCATTAATATATACGGACAGCAACTCTGGGTGAATTATAAAAAAGTTTCTGGTAGAACCCTAAATTTACTGTACAACAAGTCTTTTAGATCTTACATAAATTAACCCCGAGATGCTCAGCTTCGGAAATGTTTGCTATTCGCAATGTCCCGAGCTTCCCGGAGGTAACAAGACGTGCTCAATACAGTCTAATGCAAAGAATTATAAAATAACCAACCCGATTATCCAAGCTATCCATGAGTCCTGCCGTTTATCCTCTAAGCTATGGCATTCTTGGTACGAAAACGTTTGTTTGTAGCTCCACTTAACTTCGACATCACTGTATTATTTCTAATTAACTGTATATATTTCTATCCTTAGTATGTGAACTGTCATTGTATTAATAATATTTGTTATGTGGACTATCGTCTGCCAATAAACCTTTTCATTTTCATTTTCATGTATGAAGAGTTAAAAATCATTTTACACAGAGTAACATTCACCTCATATACCAGGGCACGAGCAGTTTGCAGCAGCATTCACAAGCAATGAGGTGTTTAAAGTAGTGACGAAACTTTCGTACGTGGTTCACCACAACTGAAAGCAACAATGCTCTGTGTTAATTTCATACAAAGAACATCCATATCCATATTTAATTTATTGAAATTTTCGTTAGTTTCTATTACAGACACCACCAGGTATTATCAGTCCTGGTGCATGATTCTTCAAGAGCAAGATACACCGAAATTTTGTTTACTCCTTAAGGCAGCACAAATTTACTTGTATCAATCACTACCACACTCTAACTACCTCAGGCTTGTCTACACAAACTGGACCAAAACTAAAAGTTTTTGCAATAGCAAACCGTCTGTATACAAACCGGTATTTTGGTAAAGAAAAAAAAATATATATATAAACTCTACAAAGGGGAAACCACTGTATTTGTAAACTCAAACGGAATAGAATTTAAGGAAGACTAAGTCTTTCGATAGAACACCTTCCAAACAAAAATCAAATCCATAATAAAGTTCAGAAAAACTTTTAAAACCTTAACTTTTCCTTGTTTTGCAGTTACGATTTCAATATTTCCCCATTATACACTTTTATAAATCCAGTTATTTTTCCGATCTCATTCCTGCAGTTTCATTCAAATTTTCCTACCACTATTTGTAGTGTTATTGTTAATATCATAGACATTATTATTATTATTATTAATATTATTATTATTATTATTTTATGTTTTATCATTAATTATATTATTATTATTATTTTATTTATTATTACTATTATTATTATTATTATTATTATTATTATTATTATTATTATTATTATTATTATTATATACAATATATAGAGAGTTCTGAAAAAAGTAAGAGTCAGCACGGTGATTGTCCTCATGAACAAATGGCAAAACTCATCAATAGGATGTCAGAACATGTATCAGCTTCAGATAATGCAAAGGGAAGAACAGCAACATTCTAAATTGATTCAGTAAATCTGCTCTCATTTATTGACTT
>JAJOZX010004065.1:0-35000 GCA_023014485.1 Bathynomus jamesi
CGGCCTCAGTAATTGGGGATGTACGGCACCCCAATTACTGGGGAGTGAATTATTCGGTTAATAAAACTATAGAAAAGAACGCAGCCATGAAAATCTTAAGCTTCACAAATGCTGATACAGTGGGTTCGGATGTGAAACTTAAGATTTTCATTGCTGCGTTCTTTCTGTAGTTTTATTGACCGAATAATTGAACTCTCAGTAATTGAGTTGGGGGGGGGGGCAATTATTCGGTCAATAAAACTATAGGAAAGAACGCACCAATGAAAATCTAGATCACCTGAAGATCCGTCACCTCAGCCTTTTTTAGTTAACTTTATAAGGCTAACTAACGAAAATATCACGACTTAACCTAACCAATCGTTAGATCAACTGTACGCCCTTGACGATTGGTTAGGTTAGGTCGTGATATTTTCGTTAGTTAGCCTTATAAAGCTAACTAAAAAAGGCTGGGGTGACGGATCTTCAGGTGATCCGAAAATTTTAACTCGCTTGAGTAAAAGTTGAAACAAAGCAAAGCGCATTTATTTCTATGTTTATAATCGCTTAACAGTAAATACAGGGTGTCTACAGACGGATAGACAGACAGGACCGCCTTTTCATAATATAGATAAATAATTTTATATTAAATATTTCTTACTTACATTTAGCGGTAAGAAACATTGAACTTCACAATATAACTTTTTTAACTGATTGTACATAGGTGTACTCCTTAGATACAGACTTACTATTCAAGTACCAGAGTTGGAAACGGGTCACCGACCTTGACCCGTAACCATATGACCCATTCAGCACCTGACCCGTGACCCATTTGACCCGCGACCCACTGACACGGCAAAAATTAATATCGCCAGATTATGGGCTTAAATATTGCTAAATTGACTAAAATATTGCCAAATTGGCAAATACGTATAGATTTGATAATAAGTGGGAGTTTTTCTGAAGGCATCGTGACTCTGGCAACCTCTATAGTTATTTACTTATTTATTTATTCATCTGTCTGGTTTTACTTCTTTTATGATGTAACCTTTGCTGCATAATTGTATCTTAGCTTTTAGTGTAAAGCTATACGGGTAAACTATGACAAACTGATATGTAACCATGACTACAAGCTGTCGACACGCAAAAACATAAGAATTTTTAAAATTCGACTGGAAATTTGTGTTCCACCTAATCACAACATTGACCCGCTCTCGGGTCAAGCGGGTTAGCCTCATGACCCGTGACCCACCTCGTCCCATCTTGAATTCACTCCTAAGTGACCCGCTGACCCGTTTCCAACTCTGTCAAGTACTTTTCCTACCCTATTTTACCCTGCGTGCCAAGGTAAAACTTGTGCCACAATATTATATATAAATAATAATATATCCTTAAACTATTAAAAAACAACAACTACAATTCCTTCCATTTCCTGTTTCTGTTTGACCCACAATGTTTCAACCAACATAACAAAGGGTGGGGGTAATGGGGGAGAGGGGTGGGGGTAATAGGGGAGGGGGTTATGCAACAAAGGGGGTGGGGGTTAGCCCCCAAGTTGCATAAATGGGGTGAAGGGTGTTTGGGGAGAGAGAGAGAATGACCTCCCCCAAAAGGGGTAATCCTAACGTGCCCTCGCCGTAGGCGAGTTTGCGAAGCACAAGCCCTGCCCGTAGGGCAGGGAGCCGAAGGCTTTGCTTGTATATTTAATAATAATTATTGCTTTAAAAATTACAATATATTAATTACTTTATCCATGACCTTGTAGTTATTTTGTAGCAGTGTTGTAGCGTCTTCGAAAGAAGTTGATAGACCTCGTATGTCTTACAGTATGTCGGTCAAACTAAGCATATATCCGTGACAACCTTTGTATACTTATTCTCAGTCCTACCTCTAATTTGGTGAAGTTTTAACATTTTAGAAATGAAGTTAAACTTCTACATTAGCTCAAATCAGGGGTCGGGACTCGGGATGCACCGCACAACTTGAAAGCCACATTAGGTCATAATTTATTTTTCTTTAAAATTATCAGGAATAAAAAGCCGCAGGTATAAATATCCTGTTTTCTTTATTGTTTTATAATTACAATGCATTGAACACATTTGTATAAGCTAACGATAAATACTCAATTAAATTAATATACAGAACTTGGCTGTCTTGTATTTAATGATAATAAAAAATAAAAACAATTTTTACAATAATGGAGTTGATTCTGTCTGTTTATCTGCGGAAAAAGTCGCAGTAAATAATTTCATAGCGAAGATTTTGAAAAGAAGTTATAAAGGCAGCGAAAGCTTAATATTTACTTTAAGTTCACGAGGAACTTAGATATTAAATGCAGCTTCACAAATCTTAACACAATGGGTTCGAATGTGAAGCTTAAAATTTTCATGGCTGCGTTCTTTTCTATAGTTTTATTGACCGAATAACTTTTCTCGATTTCACAAACGTGGATGGAATTTTTTAGAAGCGTCCACAGACAGACTATTTAAACTGGTGATGATTATTAGAATGAGGTGTTGATGTTACATGTATGTATTCGAGCATACTTTTGAATCTATATCTTTAAAGATTAAGAATTATGAAAATGTTACATCCAAGTATAAAGTAGGAACAAAAATAATCCTAAATGATCTTAAGGCTCTGTATATCGAGTATAGAAAACATCATACATTGAACGGGTCATTATTTCTAAAAGGAATTGCTTGTATTATACAAAGCTATGAGGATGTAACTATTTCCATCATTATTTGTGAGTTTATGATAGTAATAAAAATAATCTCTTGGCATGTTAATAAATATTGTATGCATATGTAATGTATTATTATTTCTAAAAAGAATTGCCTGTATTAACTTTATCAGTCATTGTAAATTTACTAATAAAAAAATAATCTCTTGACATGTTAATGAATATTGCTTGCAGTTGTGTTTCTATTTACTCATTCCTCATCTTTAAATGATGTCTATGTATGCGTCTTAATAAGGCTGTTGGCCAATAAGGTTGTTTTGTGAGCGCTGTCGCTCGAAGTTAAGATAAAAAGATAAGGAAAAATAAATAAAAAATAAAAATATACATGTATATCGACGATTAAAACATTTTAACTACCACATTGATATAAAGATTGAGGTCGGGGGTTCGACAACCAGCTGGTGTAATGTTATGGCTAAGAGACAGGATTGAATGGTGGCAGCTAAAGTTCATAGTATGACGTCAGATACATATATACATATATACTGTATATATATGTATATATAAAATTTTATTCTTTTTCAAGTTTAGATTAGGTTAGGATATATATATATATATATATATATATATATATATATATATATATATATATATATATAATTATAGGATATATACACGTATATATCAAGAGATGAATGGTGTATGAGATAGGTTAGGTTAGTTTATTTTTATTTTTTTATTAATTTATTCTGAAGTTTAGGTTTGGTTAGGTTGGGTTAGGATAGGTTATGTTAGGTTACGATAGGATAGGATAAGCTAGGTAAGGTAACTTTACTCTAATAGTGTTCAAGTTTGTACTTCTAGGGGTGGAGCCGCCCCACCCCCCTTTTGTGAGATTAAAAATTTTCCCTCCCTCCCCCTCTCCTCAATTTCCCCTTTTCCTCCTCAAATCCCTGGAATTTTTTTTTTTAATTCTGTTACGTAGCCCTCGTTGGGTTCTTGCGTATCCACAGGGGTACGCTTACCCCAATTTGAGAACATCTGCTGTAGGTGAACACACTTAAGTAGATCATTTTGGAACATCAGTTTGGTTAAAAGTGAATAAAATTTCAATTAAAAATTATAAAAAACCATTAAATATAAATTCAATATCCTTTTACTTCATAAATGTATCTTGATTATTATTTTCTTTGAAAATGAACTTCAGGCGAGTATCAAACATTTTTGAAAATTAATTATAAAATAATAATCTTGATAATTAGTTACTTGATATTTTTATATATATATATATATATATATATATATATATATATATATATTATATATATATATATATATATATATATATATATAATGTTCTTTTCAGGGGGAAGCAGAACGTGTAAAGTTTAAAAAAATGTCTGTGTTAAGAATTCACTTGATTTTCACAAAAGCTTAACAGGATATTCTATATACAGTACCCCCCCCCCCCCATTTACGCGTCCCCCCATTTGCGCGGTTTCGGATTAACGAAGTCCAAAAAATATTAATTTTTTTCATAAGTAAATAAAAAGCCACTTTTGGTTAAGAAGTCAGCTCCAAGAGACCCTAATGGCGAGTGTTATTTTTTATTTATTTATTACGTGTTATTACTAATTTTAAAATTTTTTACAGATGAGTTTATGTATTTATTTATTTATTTAATTAATATTACTTTTTTTGGCAGACAGTAATAATAATAATAATAATAATAATAATAATATTATTATTATTATTATTATTATTATCATTATTATTACTGTATTTTATTTTATTTTATTTAATATTTGGGGTGTCTTGTGTTGGGGGTGCCCAGAGCATTTTTTTTCTCACTGGGTGACAAAGGCAGATCGGGAAGTGGGGGAGGGGGGATTAAGGCAGGGGTGTGCTGCCAATTTCTTAACAGCCGGGTCTGATACAGATAAGGGTGTAAATAGGCGAGCGCAAGTGGCGCGAGTCATTAAGCTAGGGGGTCTGGGGTGAGCAGTAGCTTCCCCAGCGTGGTGCGGGGCGGAGCCCCGCAAGCCAACGCACTTTAGCTTTTCCAAACATCATTTTGTAACATTTTGGCAGAAATTATTTAACATATTCTTTATACTCATTAATGACATAATTATCTAAAAATAAACTAATTTTTCATCAAAAAATAAATAAATATTGAAACGAGCACTGCTTGTGATACTACCTATATTTTTCTATAAAATCCTGAAAAAATTTAAAAAAATTTAGATATAAATAAATTTCTACTGACTGTTAAATATTTGTTAAAAACAAACAAACGGTTCGGTGATCCAATAAAAATTTAACAACCGGTTCGGGCGAACCGGACCGAACCGGTCCCAGCACACCCCTGGATTAAGGATACTATGGATCCGGATGTTCCCTAATCAGGCCATCATCCCCGTGTGGTCTGAAATAACACTAGCATTATCTATATATAAATATTCAATGTAAATTTCATATTTACATTTAGGATAAACAGTTCTAATTGTGGCATATGAGCATGTATTATATGTGTTTATATGGCTTCCAAGACAATGCTCCCAAGACAACAACCAAGACAATTCTATTTTTACAAATTTTGAAAATTCCTTGTCGCCCAGTACCCTAAAATTTCATTTACTGGGGGACAAATTTACTTTACTGGGTGACATTCATGTCGCGCACTCACTAGGTTAAAAAATGCTCTTGGGGTGCCCGTACTTAGCATATTGAATTATGTGTTATAGTTCCCCCAATTTACAAGGAATTCATTTTACGCGGAAGGTTCAGGAAAGCATCTACCACGTAAATCGGGGGATTACTCTCTCTCTCTCTCTCTCTCTCTCTCTCTCTCTCTCTCTCTCTCTCTCTCTCTTAATTTAACACCTGGCTCAGAGGTAAACGTAAAAATTATTAATACGTTTACCTCTCAGCCAAGCCAGGCGTTACATTAAGAGAAGGAGAGAGGGATAAAAATGTTCTCCCTGCTGGAAACCAGGACAGTACACGGAAACAAAAACTTCCTTCAACTTTCTATACATGGAAATATTATCTTCTGTTGTCTCAGATTACTCAAAAACAGAAAAAGGATTTAAAGACAATTTCTTCTATCTAAAGAAGTTATGTATCATTAAAAGACATATTATTATATTATCTAACAAGAAACTTTGACACCTAAAAGAAGGAAAAGCTTCCCCTACATTGAAGGCACCTTCAGAAAGAAGTTATAACGTCTAAACTTAGAAGGTTTTATTTTGAGTGTAGTTGGTACGAACAAAAATATAATGATAGAGTTGTTTAACATCCTTCGCAACATCTAAGGTTATCTGACAGAGCGACCACGGGTCGCTATATAGTCTGGACGGAGAGGACGTTCTTCCATCCAACTACTATCCGACCCAATGTCGCTTAACTTCGCTGATCGATAGGAAGCGGTGTTACGACATTGGATGAACAAATAATTACTGAATGAGAATATAGAGGAACCTTTATATGCTAAAGCAAATATAGATTCAAGGACAGGTAGGAACATGCAGAAACATGCAGGAACACGCAGGTTACTGGAAAAGTTTCGAAAACTAGATCTGAAAATGAAGAAAGTACTCCATGATCCAGAGAATAATTGGATCAACCTCAACCCTGCACTAAACAGGTAAAACATTCGTTTATACCGAAATACTGTACATGGTCAGTTATTTGACAAGCAGTTCAAATAATTAATTTAAACATGCCATTAAACATGCCATGACTGTACTGACCATGTTAATTATTTGAAAAGCAGTTCAAATAATTAATTTAAACATGCCATGACTGTACTGACCATGTTTATTTTTCTGGTAATGAACTGTAATTTAATTTTAATTAAATTGAACAAATTTTATTAAAGTTTAAACGAAGAGGGGAAAGCCTGAATATTAGGAGGAAGCCTCAATATTAGGAAGCCTCAATATTAGGAAGCTCAGTATTAGGAGGAAGCCTCAATATTAGGAAGAAGTCTCAATATTAGGGAGCCTCAATATTAGGAAGCCTCAATATTAGGAAGAAGCCTCCATATTAGGAAGAAGTCTCAATATTAGGAAAAAGCCTCACTATTTAGAAGCCTTAATATTAGGAAGAATCCTCAATATTAGAAAGTCTCAATATTATGAAGCTTCAATATTAGGAAGAATCGTAAATATTAAGAAGCCTTAGTATTAGGAAGAAGCCTTAATATTAGGAAGCCTCAATATTAGGAAGAAATTGAATACGACTTAAGATAATATTAATCAGTGAAGAGGACCAGACTCTGGTACATCGCTCATACCAGCCTAATACCCACATTGAGCTAACTCCTAGATTACTATTACTAGTACTATCGGGATTCGAACCCCCTACCTCAGTGTCTTCGCTTATAAGGAAACGTTGTTACCCAGTGAGACACGGACGCTGGTAAAGACAAGAAAGGAAGAGAACGGTATCTACATGGTTGAACATAGTTTTTGTAATCATGAGACCAAAACTTTACTGGTACAGACGTGGACACCTCCTTCAAAAAACTCGATACTTGGTTTAGGAAAATCTCAGATGAAACGTATGTATTTATATGCTATGGGAAATGGAGAGCCAAAGAAAGCAACTTTTTCTTTCAACATATCATGCATCTCAAGAGGAGGGAGGAGGGCCTACCAACCTAACATCAATCATCAGTGTGAAAGGAGAGAGAGAGAGAGAGAGAGAGAGAGAGAGAGAGAGAGAGAGAGGAGAGAGAGAGAGAGAGAGAGAGAGAGAGAGAGAGAGAGAGATATAACTCATAAATCATAAACAAACATTGATTTCAATGACAAATAAACACTGATAAAATGTTTCAGAATTATTTCATCAATTTAAGTCATTAATTTCAGTATTGAATTCACTTGACTCTATCAACCATAATAATTAAACAATAGCAGATACTTTAACATTTCAACCAGTAAAATTGGAGCCAAGTCGATGCATCATTTATGCACCAAAAATATGTTAAGTTAAAAACTTTTTTTTTTAATTTAAAATTAAACTAAAATTACATTTTTTATTCAGTGTTTAAAAATAATGATTCTGTCAAAGCAACTAAGTGACAACGAATTGAAACAAATTTTTTATTTTTTTTAAGTTGGTGTTGCGTCACATCCTCTTTAATACCGACTCTAAGAATCAACATTGAAGAAGTTCTAATAAATCAGTGTTATTTCAATACTTCAGTTTTAATTTCAGTTTTAATTCAACGTTGTTTCATGAATGTTATCTCGACTTTTAATCAGCTTTTCACTGTCGGTCTTGACACAACATTGATTAATCTTCTCCCGAATATGTAGTGTTAACCTGTTGTCAACACTGCCACTGCTGAATCAACTTATTGCGCATTAGTGCTGTTATCTGAATAGATAACGATAGATAATGATCAGTAAGGCGGGCCAGAAACTGGCACATTGATCAGGCCAACTAATGAATTATTATTACCAGCCTCATCAGGTCTCGAATCCCTGACCTCACTCAGTACCTTCACTTCACTTACAGAGAAACGATGTTACTTACTGAGTTATGGACGCTGGGTAGATTGTCAAATAGCTAACTTTTCATGTGTGTGTGTGTGTGTGGGTGTGTGGGTGTGGGTGTGTGTGTGTGTGTGTGTGTGTCATATCATATAATAATAATAATAGTTGGTTTATCTTTTTTTCTATTTCGTTTTTCAATATTCGTCTGAAAAGTTACGTAATAATTTTTGTCCCCAAAATTGATCTTTTTTTTTTTCTTTTGGAGTGGGGAAAAAAGGGAAGCGGGGGCGGGGGGCGGGGGTCTGCGAGTCCTTTTCCATACTTTCTCTTCGTTTGAAAAAAATTTGCTGACTCACCGACATAAAATGAAAAAATAAGAGACATAAAACAAAATAAAATAAAAATAAATAAAAAAAAAAAAACATAACAATAAACAGAAGTATAAATTCGGTGACATTTTTTTTGAAGAGGGTGGGGAGAGTGGAGGAATTTTGGAGAGAGGTGGGGGGGGGGGGAAGAAAGAGAAGAGTAGGTGGGATTAGTTCGCTTTTTTATTCTTATTTTTTTTTATATCGTTTTATTTCAGGGTTTCCTTAACTAGTTTTTAAAATCGGTTCTGAAACTTTAGGATGGTCCAATATTAGTTCTTAGACTTCAAATATATAGATATATATATATATACTCTATACACACACACACACAAGTAGATATATATATATATATATGGATTATCATGCATGACTACGCACGATTTTTCATGGTGATAAAACCGTCCCTACCAGGGTTTGAACCCACCACCTCTTGAGTAGAAGGTGAGACCGCTAGCCACTAACTACGACGGGATAAAACTTAACACAACCTGTCATATATTTAAACAACAGAGGAAACGCATAACGCTTTCGCATCCAGAGGTATTTTACGTGTTAACCCTCCCACCCTCGAGGTAATGACCAGCATTTTAATCAAATTATCTGGGGGTTCCATAAATGGAATATCATGCATAAACACGCACGACTTTTCATGATGAAAGAATCGCCTTCAGCAGGTCTCGAACCATGGGCGCAAATCCCTATGCTATGAGACACAGGGGGTACATGTACCCCCCCTCCACCTTTTTGAAGGCCGGGGACAAAGCATCAGTTGTACTCCCTACTGTTTAGGAGCTATTAGGCACCCTTAGTAGGCTAACGGTAGTCCAAAGTAATAAGAGGAATACATGATTAAATATTATTTTTCATTATTATTATATATCATTATATTATATTATTATTATATTATATTATTATTATATTATATTTTTATATTATATTATATTATTTTGGTTACGATATTTAAAAAATATGCACTAAAAATCCATTAATTTTGATATCCAAATGTACCCCCACTTTTTGATAGCGATTTGCGCCCATGGCTCGAACCGATCACGTCTTTAGTAGACTCCAGCGTTACACCAGATAGTTTGAATGAAATTTTGAATGAGATCTTGGAGTAATAATGTCGTCGGATACAGAATTCAGAGAGCACTACAACATCAAAATTACAACGACTAGAAAAATAATGGGAATCATCTGGAGGAGCTTCCGCAGCAGAAAAGCAAACATCATGCTCAAATTATGGAAGAGTCTAGTCCTACCGATAATTGAGTATTGCTCAGTACTCACAAGCCCATACAGAAAACGAGATATTGCGAACATTGAATCTATACAAAGAACTTTTACGTCTAAGATAGAGGAAACGGAAGGTGAAGACTACTGGTCTCGATTACAGTCCCTGAAACTCTACTCTCTCGAAAGAAGGCGCGAGCGGTACACAATAATATACATATGGAAAATACTTGAGGGCTTTGTCCCTAACCTTAGAAATGAAATAGAAACAAACTGGAATGAGAGAAGAGGCAGATTTGTACGGTCCCAGCTGCTGTGGGACAGGGGTCCATGAAAACGAGGATGGAAAATATCCTCAGAATACGAGGCCCAAAGCTTTTCAATGCCCTACCGAAAGAAGTAAGGAATCTCCAGCACACCGACCTGAATACTTGAAGAACCAGCTGGACAGATTCCTGTGCAAAGTAAGTTCCTGACCAGCCATGCGTTGCTGGCTACGAGGGTAGGAGGAGATGAAACAGCAATTCCACCTTCACCAAATCCCGCAAATGAGGCAGGATACTGTAGGGAGTTCGACCGCAGGTCGATCCTGAACCGTCGCGCGTGTTGGAACTCGTACAAAGTAACACAAAGTAATAAGTATATATGTACATATAATGGCCAATTGACTGTAAATTGTAAAATGGAATGAATCTCTTTGACCCCAACTAACACTTCTTTTTTCGAAGAAAAGCAGAAACTACACCACTCATCAAAAGGTCGAATAAGCGTTAATTTTGTGCAAATCTTTTTAAAACAAAAATGCGTTACCGACAAAAATCGTGGACGAGGCTGAAAATGCATCCTGTGAAAGGGCAAATCATTTTTGTGTACATAATACTAAATTTTAAAAGAGCAGGACAAGAATAACACAAAAATAATTTGGCGTTAAAAAATATGAAGTTAAAAAAATAAAAAATATTTAGCGACAGCTCTTAAAATATATATATATATATGTATATATATATATATACATATATATATATATACACACACACACACTGATATATGATGCAAACCCACAAGGAAAAAGAAATGTGGGTTTGCATCATTCCTTCATTTCACTTGTTTAATTTGTGAAATTCATCCCATATATATATATATATATATATAATATATATTATATATATATATATATAAAACATATAAATAGAGAAACTAATGCGAAAAAGTATATTGGCAGTATATTGCAGAGTATACTGCAGTCAAACCCAAATGAGTAAAAATCAGTTTTTACTAGTAAAAACTGATTTCGGTTTTTATAACATTACATATTTACATGTAACATAATGACCTAAACTTAACCTAACCTATAGTTAGGTTAGGTTTATAATTTTTGTTCAGTATATATGTTATATGTTATAAAAGCCGAAATCAAATTTTACTAGTAAAAACTGGTTTTGATTAATTTCGGGTTTGGACTGCAACAGTGCAACATATACAGTATACAAAACTCTGTCAGTATATTTTAACGTCTCATGGCCGAGTGGATAACGTGGCGGCTCGCAAAATTGGATCTTCAGTGGCATTGGTTCGAATCTTAGATGTAAATGTAAAATTTATTTCTAATATATTTAATCTTAAAACTTAAGTGCTGTAGTATGTCTCTTCTGTTAATATAAAAATTGATATGCATGTAATTACACTCCGTTTATGAAAAAACTGAAATGGTATTTAATTAACATTTCCTGACTTCGATTAAATTATTTTCAAGGAATCAATTCCCCAATCTTTTTTTTTTCTTTTTGTTATTCTTGTCCTGTTCTATTTAATGTTTATTGCAGGACGCAATTTTCAGACAAGTCAAGTATGGCCTATGAGGGGTGTTAAAATGGTAATTATATGATAGTAGCTCTCGTGTCACTAAGGACGTTGAGAAGTGTGCCTTTAAGGTTAAGCTTCCAAGGTTGTGCTTTGACGTTATATTCTTCCAAGGCGAGATATGCCCATATAAGAAAATGCCTGAAGCGTGTCACTATATATATATATATATATAATACATATATATATATATATATATATATATATATATATATACACTGTATATACTATTTATTCACTTGTACAACCAGGAATTTATCCACAAGAGAGTTCCAAAACTAATCCCAGTTAATTTTTGCTTAGAATTATGAAATTGAAATTGCAATAATTTGCGATTTATGTAAAAAGTAAAATTTCTGAACAATGAATTAATTAATTAAATGGCTTTGTAATGATTATATTTTTAGACGTTAATAATTAATTAACTGTTCACACTATTTACGGGTATTTCTCTATGAAGTCGTCGCCATTCCTAGTTAAAACAGCGTAGTAGCCGAGGAGAATCAAGACACAGCGTTTTCCTAAAAAATTTCTAAATTCATATTTTTACTTTACGGGTTAATTTATATATATGAGAGAGAGAGAGAGAGAGAGAGAGAGAGAGAGAGATGAGGAGCGAGTGAGGAGGAGAGAGAGAGAGAGAGAGAGAGAGAGAGGAGAGAGAGAGAGAGAGAGAGTTACAAGGAAAAGAAGTACCTCAAAAGGCCTTGCGGCCCACCGAGGACGGTACCAATGGCAACGGTTGCCAGGGAAAATTTTGTGAAAGTTTATTTTTCTTTCAACTATCCTAGCAGTAGTAGAAAACTGGATAGAAAAGTAGAAGGCTCTCTCCCCACCCTCCGCTCCCTCCCTGCCAGAGGCAGGTACGGAAAAAGGTTGAAGAAAATACCTCGACCCTGGAAAAGTAGCCAAGGAAATTTTACAGGAAAGTGGAGAATATATAAATAGCTCTATATTTAGCTTGCTCACAGAGACACCGAGCAACCGAACTCCTGCAGAGTTTTCTGAGGTTTTAATCTTAAACTATGAGTGTGTTCAGTACTTTGTCTAGCCTATTTTTAAACAGATTTACACTTTGACTGGAAACAACCTCTGAGGGAAGTTGGTTCCAGATATTAACTATTTTATAGGAAAAGAAATTTCCGCAGACTGAGGTCCTAAATGTCTTTACACACTCAAATAGTGTGCAAGATTTCGTCTAACCTTTTCTTGAACTGATCCACAGAGGAACTGTTCACAACTTCCGAAGGTAACCTGTTCCATGTGTCACAGATCTTATACGTAACGTAATTCCCACACACACTAGTCCTAAACCGTTTCAAATCCAACTTCCAACCATTGTTGCGAGTTGGGTTATCATTTAAACTAAACATACTTCTAAAATCGACATCGTTGAACCCTCGTAAGAGCTTGAAAACCTCGATCAGTTGACCGCGCAGCCTCCGAGTTTCAAGCGAAAACAAGTTCAGGGCGCGTAACCGTCGATTGTAGCCCATATGCCTAACGGAAGGGATCAACTTTGTGGCCCTCGCCTGCACTCGCTCCAGCCTCTCAATATCTTTCCTGAGGGTGGGCGACCAGAACTGCACAGCATACTCCAGGTACGGCCGAACAAGGGAATTGTACAGTGAGAGCACAATCTCCTTGTTCCGAAACTGAAATTGCCTCCTGATATAACCCAATAGTTTCTGGGCTTTCTTTTCCACCTCTACGCACTGTTTCGTAAACTTAAGGTCGCTGCTAATTAGCACACCCAAGTCCTTTTCTAAATCAGTCACCTCGATATTACTGCCCAACATCGAGTAGTCCGACTTGGGATTGGCGTAGCAATGTGCATCACTTTGCATTTACCCAAGTTAAACGGCATTTGCCATTTTTCGGACCACTCTCCTATCCTACCTAGGTCCGCACGCAGTTCCTCGATCGCTTCGGGCGTCCCAACATTGGCCCCAAGCTTGGTGTCATCAGCGAATTTGGCGATCCGACTGACGATGCCACCGTCGATATCATTTATGTAAATGGTAAACAACAGTGGCCCTAAAACGGAACCCTGAGGAACCCCACTAGTGACCGAGGCCCAACCCGAACTAGCCCCTTTAATTACCACCCTCTGCCGCCTATTCCTCAGCCAGTTTTCAATCCACCTACCTATTTCCCCACCGATACCCAGAGAGAGAGAGAGAGAGAGAGAGAGAGAGAGAGAGGAGAGAGAGAGAGAGAGAGAGAGAGAGAGAGAGAGGGGAACTTACATGATTGCTATTACGTTATCCGGATTTTACACATTTTAGAATTCGTACCACATTTTTATATTACATCTTACACTCATTAACAGAACTGCTTTATAAACGTTCTCATAGGATCCTTCTATAGGCGCTCTGCTATTGGTTAAATAAAAAAGGCTGTGATTACAAGCTTTTACATAGTTGATTAGGCCTACTTTCTAAAACTCTTCATTCCTCTCTCAAAAGTCACTTTTTAAGCCTAAAACTGTTTTTTTTTGTGTTCGTTAAATCTAATCATTATTTACAACGATCATTTTGTAACATTTTTATTAACGAGTAAATTAATTAACAAATGTTAAAAATAATCATCTTAAATATCCAGATATTGTAGATTAAGTAGATATTAGGGAAAGATAAGGGCTTCATTACGATATACTGTACTTATAGCTAATGACGTAGAATGTATTTGACTTAAAAGTAATGTAATCCTATTATAACGTATAATTTATCTGAAAAATTATATTTATTTATTTATTAATTTGGGATTTGGTGATTTGTCAGTAATGAGCAAAGTCGAAATTCGACTTTCTGCGCAAGTCGACTTTTGATTAGTTCAACTTTATGGAAGTAGGTATGCTCAGACGAGGTCAAATCTCAAATTGTAAAACAAATCACTAACTATATATATATATATATATATATATATATATATATATATATATATATATATATATAACCTTACAACCTTACAAAGGTTCCACGTGATGATTTCTCATTTCGCGAAGGTCAAGCGTGTCGCCCCTCCTCTCGAGTTGGCCTGGTGAAGTAGTGAGTTGGATTCTTGCGCTCTCCACCTCACATAGCCAGGTACGCCCGGGTCATCGGGGATTGTTCTGAGCCAGGCGTCGTCTTCTTTTGAAGATTTCCACTGCAACTCCCTTCGTGTTTCTTAGGTCTTTGGGCAACTGATTAAATAGTTTTGGTCCTCTCACTACAAAACTATTTCCTTTCAGGGTTAAGGATGTTCCCTGTCTCGCCTTCAATTTGGGAATACGACACAGTCTACCGCTTCTACTTTCCACCGTTGTTTGGGGAGTTATGGGATTCAGAGTAAGATTAGGGACTAGTTTCTCCATTATTTTCCAAGGGTAAATAATGGTGTATCTCTCTCTTCTCCTTTCCAGTGAATATAGGTCTAGTTCTCGTAACCTTTCCCAGTAATTTAGTTCTTTGCACCAATTGATCTTGGCTGTGAAACTTCTTTGAATCCCCTCCAGCTGTCTAATGTCTTCTTTTTTATATGGGGATGTTAGGACCGAGCAGTATTCCAGTTTGGGTATTATCAGGGTTTTCAGTAGAGGGATCATTACATTCCTATCCCTTCGTTTAAAAGTTCTCAATATCTGACCCGTTATTCTCTTTGCTCTGTTTACTGCTATCTTATTTTGTGTTTCAAATTTCGCATCATCTGTCATTACAACCCCTAAATCTTTTGCTCTGGAATTTCTCTGGACTTCCTGTCCATTTGGGGTATAATATTCCATGGACTTTAGGTCTTCTCTTTTTCCGTACCGTAATAGCTGAAATTTCTCGGTGTTAAACTTCATATTGTTGTCTTCCGTCCACTTGTAAATTTTGTTTATGTCGGTTTGTAGAGATCCTATGTCTTCTGGTTTTCGTATTTTTCTACTGATCTTCGTGTCATCTGCAAAGGATGTTACTGTGCTGTCTCTGGTAACGTCCTCATCTATGTCAGTTAGCATGATTATGAAGAGTAGTGGAGCTAATACCGTTCCTTGTGGTACTGAGCTGAGGACCTCTGATTCTGATGAAGATACTCCTTGTACTGTAACGACTTGCCTCCGCTCACTAAGGAAATTATATATCCATTTCCCTACTTTTCCTGTTATTCCCATATATTTCAGTTTATGTATTATGATTACATGGTCACACTTGTAGTGTTCCATTAGTTGTGACAGGCATGATCTGCCTGACCGAAACCCGTGTTGGTTATCATTGAATTTTTTCTGAGTTTCCAAAAAGTCATAGATTTTTTGTCTAACAATTCTTTCAAATATTTTGGTGAGATGAGATGTAAGCGACACTGGCCTATAGTTTTTGGCCTCGGATAGATCTCCTCCTTTATATATTGGGACTATGTTCGCGCTCTTCAGGATGCCCGGTATTTCTCCCGTGTTTAATGATCGTCTCCATATCCAGTATAGGGGCTCAGCGATTGCATTCTTGCAGTCTTTGATCAGTGTGGCATTCCATTTATCCGGTCCTGCCGCTGAGTGTGTTTTTAGTTTCCCTATGACTTGTGCAATATCCTCCGTCGTAAAGTCGAAATCCGTTATACTTTCCCCTTGTGGTTCTTCTTCAAAGAACGCGTTTCTATCGCATATCAGTTTGTCAGTTTTTGGGATACTGAAAGATGATTCATACTGAGCTTTTAATATTTCAGCTACTTCTGTTAGATCATCAGATAAATCACTGTTCTCATTTTTTAAAGGTCCGATAGTCGCATAGTTTTTCGACTTTCTTTTTGCGAAATTATAGAAGTACTTTGAGTTAGCCTTTATCGCTTCTATAGCGTCATCTTCTTCTTTTTCTGTATGCTTCTCGATTAGTTCCTGTATGACGACATCGATACTTTGCAGTTTATCATTTAATATTTTTCTGATGTTATCTTTACAATTATTTAATTTTGCAGTCACTCTTTTTCTCTTTCGGAACAATGCCCTCTTTTGTCTTTCGAACCTGCTTCTCTTTCCTCTTTGTTGTATCTTTGGGACATGTTTTTCCACAATTTCTAACGTCTTCTCCTCTAACGTCATTAGCATCTCTTCCGTTGTCTTGGCCTCGAAAATGGTTTTCCAATCTATTACTTCCATGCTGGATGTCACATCTTCCCAGTTTATAGCTTTGGAGTGAAAATTAAAAATTTCGAATTTGCTTCTTTCTGTTGTGCGTGTTCTTTCCTTTCCTGTTGCCTTTATATTAGTTGTTATTTCAATGATGTTGTGGTCTGATATCCTAGTTGGGGATATTTCCACATTATCAATTAGATTACTGTTGTTTGTGAATACCAAATCTAGGCAGTTGTTTTTTCTTGTGTTTTCTGTTATTTCTTGCGTTAACATAAATTCATCAGCTAAAGCTAGTAGCATTTTTACCTGCTCCTGGTCTTCTCGTGTGCCCCCCTTGTCCTGGTGTATACATATATTTTTTCCTATCCTTTTATATTTCATGAATGGGAAATTAAAATCACCACAGAGAAAAATATTTGGGGTTGGAGAATGTAGATCTTTTACCAAGTTTCTTACCTCTGTAATGGAATCTGAAAATTTTGAGGTTGGCGTGTTTGGGGGTCGGTACATTACAATTAGTACCATATTTAATTTTTCAATTTTTGCTGCCACACATTCTACGTAGTTGTTTGAGGTACTTATAGCCATTTCTGCTATGTGCCTTTCGTGTGTGTAAATAGCACATCCTCCTTTACGTCTCACTGTTCTGTCGGCTCGGAGGATGTTATATTTGTCAATTTGTATTTCTTTTTTGTCAATACAGGACTCACAATTTTCACAGTTCGCCTGGCAGTCCTTTAGATGAGTTTCCGTGAGGCATGTAAAGTCTGCTCCGGCTTCTTGCATGAGTCCTTTCAGGTATAAAACTTTGTTTGTGGAGTGGTTTGATTTGAGGCCCTGTATGTTGGCTAGGATTATTTTTATTTTTTCTCTTTCTTTTTCGCATACAGGTGGTTCCGATTCGTTTTCCAATGGGGGTGCCGGTTTCGTTGCCTTGTGGTCCTCCGAGAATTTACCTCTTTTTATCTTTGTCGGTACCTGTTGTCCCGATGACGCATGAAGTGCCTTTGGTCGTACCTTCTGTCCGGCTCTCGGATTTCTATATTTATATTTGTCAGCTGGTTTTGTAATTGCTTGAGAGTATTTAACAGCTGAAATGTGTTGGCTGCGTCTAAAAAATTTCCACTCTTCTTTGATGTTCGTTTTTTTCTGTTCCCTCGTTGCGTTCCTTTGAGGGTGGTGGTATCGGCATTTTTTTTCATATTTGCAACTCCCATACCTTTCATAAGTGTTGGAGATCGTAAGATGGTGGAACATGCATTTCTTATCAAACTTGCAGTATCCACTTGTGTAATGCATTTTGCATAATGTGGGATGTGCATATATGCATTGCCCATCTCGATATTTGCAGTTTCCTTTCGCGTAGTATTTGCATATGATATTTTCTACGCTTCTGCTTTCTTTATTATTATTTTTCAAGTTCTTAGTTTTGGCATTATCATTAATTTTCTTTGGCTGCTTATTTTCTACGTTTTTAGTTATTATCCTTTTATCGTTTCGCTTGTTGGACCGTTTGTCTACTTCGCCACTTTTACTTATTTCTTTCCTTTCATCTATGTCTTCCTTCCGTATTATATTGTTTATGTCGTTATTTATTATTAAGTTGTTGTTCGTTATTATACTGTTATTCGTTGTTTCGTCTTCTCTCTCATCCACCCTGTTTTTCGTTGGGACCATTTCGGACCATGTGTCCCCATTATTTCATTCTTTTTTGTTACTATCGAGTCTGCTATCTCCATTTCTTTAAAGACCGCGAAAGAATTTACGGCCTGTGTACACACGTCACATAGAAATTTGATCCCCACGACGTGTTTCGCGTTCGAGACAAGAGTTATTTCCCTCTCATTCCAATTCATGCAGTTAAAGTCGTTTAATCGTTGACAGAAATCACATCTAATCGCTAGGCTTTCTGTTGTTACTAAGTTGCACAACTTACAGATTAAGTGAGAATTTGGACCCATATCCATGCTATTCCTTAATTAGTGTAAGAAGAAATACCCACACAAATTCTTTATTTATTTATTTTAATTCCTGTTTCTTTCCTTTCGATGGTCGAGGGTATTAAAAAAGAAATAAAAAAATATTATTTGTTGTCGTCTGCGTTTTGTCTTTGTTCCTTGCTGCTTCTTTTCACGCGGGTTCGATACTCTCACGACTTCCTGCTTCCTTTTGGTACTGTTTTTTTCTCTTCAAAATTATCAAATGAAAGGTAGAGATGAAGTAATCGTCTTATTAAAAAATTTATTCTAAATTATTCTCAAACTTGAATAATCAAAATTAGTTTCTGCAAGTTCTTTGAGAAGGAGGAGCGAGCTGGTGAGAACAGGGGAGTTCTTCGTTTGATTCTACAGCTTGTTCCTCTTATTTTTAATTATGTTAGCTCAGTCCCTACTCTCGTTAAGTTACATGGGTTTATATTGGTACTTGAAGAAGTAAAAGGAAGTTACATGATTTGGGGGATTCTAAACAATTATTATCGACCTGCGGTCGACCCCTCTGCAGCATCCCGCCTCATTTTCGGGATTTGGTGAAGGGGGGAATTGCTGTCTGATCTCCTCCTGCCTCCGTAGCCAGCCACGCATGGCTTGTCAGGGACTTTGCGCAGGAATCTGTCCAGCTGGTTCTTCAAGTTATTCGGGTCGGTGTGCTGGAAATTCCTCACTTCTTTTGGAAGGACATTGAAAAGCTTTGGGCCCCATATTCTGAGGGTATTTTCCATCCTCGTTTTCATGGACCCCTGTCCCACAGCAGCTGGGACCGTAAAAAATCTGCCTCTTCTCTCATTCCAGTTTGTTTCTATTTCATTTCTAAGGTTAGGGACAAAGCCCTCAAGTATTTTCCATATGTATATTATTGTGTACCGCTGTCGCCTTCTTTCGAGAGAGTAGAGTTCCAGGGATTGTATTCGAGACCGAAGTTCAGCATGCTCTTAAACACACTTCTCCCTCTATTATTCAATTCTTCATTACACATACACAGTACAATGAGTACATGCATTTTAATGGGAGGAAAGCCAAAGATGGTGGTGAATAATGAAATCTAAAATGGAGATGTCAGCAAAAGGAGAGTGGGATAGAATGTATTCCATTTTGGAAGTGAGGTAGTCAAAGAGTTTTGGATATAGTCAGTAGAATTAGGAGAAAGGTAGACAGCGCAGATGTATTTAGTTTGAGAATGGCATGTAAACCGTACCCAGAGGGTGTAGAATTCGGAGGATTCAAGTTTGGTAATACGAAAGAAAATTAGGTCGTTGCGTACATACATATACGCAACATCCACCTTTGGAATGAAATTGAGGATAGAGAAAGTAGGAGGGTACAGAAGAGTCCCAGACACTTGAATTTCAGTGAGGAAGATAAGGTGAGGTTTATAGGAGGAGAGGTGGTGTTCAACAGATAGAAAATTTGAGGAAAGGCCGCGAATGTTGCAGAAGTGGGAACCTTTATGATCCCTTCTCCAGGAAACTCCGAGGTTCTCGAGATCGATGCCATTTTGTGTTATATATATATATATATACAGTATATATATATATAAAGCAATGATGGGGTTGTTTAACCTCCTTCGCAACATCTAAGGTCATATGACGGAGGGGACCTACAGCTTTACGTAGGATCCAAACCACGAGTCGCTACATAGTCTGGACGCAGAGGACAATCTCTCATCCCATTATTTTCCGACCCACTGTCTAGTTAAAGATGTGCCCTACTACGGGCCCATTTAACTAGACCTGCGGTGCTGGGGGCCTTCATCTCCAGTAATTGGGGGCCTGTAGCCCCATCTAATTCCGGACAACTGTTTATACAAACATGAAAAGAGAAATGGGGAAAAAAAATCCTATTTCAAATAATTGTAGCTATTTCCTTAGTCTAACATAAACATCAACTCAAACATACATGTAACATCAACACCTCATTCTAATAATCATCACCAGTTTAAAAGGTCTGTCTGTGGACGCTTCTAAAAAAATTCATCCACGTTTGCGAAATCGAGAAAAGTTCATCCGGTCAATAAAACTATAGAAAAGAACGCAACCATGAAAATTTTAAGCTTCACATCCGAACCCCATTGTGTCAAGATTTGTGAAGCTGCATTTAAAATCTAAGTTCCTCGTGAACTTAAAGTAAATATTAAGTTTTCGCTGCCTTAATAATTTCTTTTCAAAATCTTCGGTATGAAATTATTTACTGTGACTTTTTCGGTATGAAATTATTTAATGCGACTTTTTCCCACAGAGAGACAGACAACAATCGGCTCCATTGTAGTAAATATAATATTATCATATATTATTATTATTACCATAAATATATATACTGCAGGTATTGTCTCTACGTGTACTTTCCATATTTATTTCTATTTTGTTGTTGTCTCAACAGTGGGTAGTTTTTATAATTACTTGTTTCAGTGTTCTTGTCTCATTTTTATGCCTCTTTTTTAGTCCTAATTTTTAGTTTTTTAAAAATTTATTATTGTTTGATTTATCTTATCGTTTATTACCTCCAAGAATATTGTACTATTTTATGGGATTTATATCCTGCCAATAAAGCTTATCATTATCATATATATATATATATGTATACAGGGTGAGCCACATAAAAGCGACCCAATAAAATCTTACACACAAAAAGAAATACAAAATATTTCCTTGGGGCCGCTTTTATGTGGCTCACCCTGTATATATATATATATATATATATATAATATATATATATATATATATATATATATATATAATTGAAAATAATTAACCTAAACTAACCTAACCTAACCTAATCTAATCATGCTTAACCTAATCTAACATGAACTAAATACATGTATTTGTAAGACCAAACTTAGCATCTACCTTGTTACCATCAACCATGTTCAAATTATTTTATTATCAACTTCATGATACAAATCGACTTTATAGGCCGTAATTTGACCTTTTTCATCTCAAAACTAACTAATAACACACTAGCCAGTCTCGTAGGTCAATGGGTAACACTTTTTCCCTATACGCTAAGTGAAGACACTGAATCGGGGTTCGAATCCCGATGCTGCTGGTAATAATAGTCCAGGAGTTAGCGTATGGGTTGTATTCGTCCGATCTAAGCGGCGTGACAGTTTCCGCCATTTCTCATTGATTTATAACGGCACACTTATCCGGATAATAATTACGGTAATTCTAATAACGACATTACGGAAGTGAGTAATGTCATTTGTTTTCTTTTCTTTCTAACATACTGTACCTTGTCATGAACCTATCAGTAAGTTCAAATTTCAGTAATATCAGAAAAACGTTCTTGATTGACATTTTAGTAAGAAATAGCGAAAAATTGTTTACAACCTTATTTCAAAACTGAATATATTATGCGGAAAATCTACATTTGGTAATTTCTGTAATATATATGCACTGTTGGCCAAAAGTCTTAAACATATTGTATTTTTCCACTCTGATGCATAAGGATACTAAAAGTTTATATTCAATTAAATAACTTTTAATGAAATGAAAATCGTATTCAAACTTAATTTATACAAATAAACCTTGTTATAAATAGTGATGTGTGCACCGGAGGCAGATTTTGGCCGGAGGGCCGGAACCTCCGGCTTAATGTTTTTTTCCTCCGACCGGAGGCCGGAGGTTCCGTCCAATTGATTTATTTCAGTATTTATGTGTGTGTGTTGTGTGGTCCATCGTCTCATCTATTTAGGTTTATATATTATAGTCCCTGCTATTTTAAATTATTAAGTCTTTAATAACTTAAACTTTATAAAAGTCGACTTTCTATGCTTTGTGTGTGCTATTTCTTCTAAAAAATTCCCATTGAACAGACTATCCTCAGGTTATGAAACTATAGATGTTTTGCTGAATGCTGAGTAAAGTAGCCTAATCAAATCAATTAATACAATCACTGATCACTCATAAAATAAATTATTATTACAGTCATCTGAGAACTGAAATATTCGATATTTTGCAGAAATGAGGTCTATAGTTTTATAGAATTAAACTAAAAGTTGTCAGAATTGAGTTTGGTGTACTTGGCACCTCCGGCCAGAGGCCGGAGCAGTTTAGTGAGACCTCCGGCAGGAGCAGGAGGTTTTCTAAAATAGCCGGAAATCCTGCTCGGCCGGAGCCGGAGCTCCGGTGCATCACTAGTTATAAACATTTAATTACAAGTGTGTTTCATTCTTTAACATTAAAGCGCTGAAATTCTTCTAGGAATACTTTCAAATAATTCTGTTATAAAGCTTTTGTTTATATTTGTATATATCGGGTGGTCCGAAAAAATGACGCATTTTTTAAAAATAATATCTCAGTAACCCCCTTCCTTTATCATGACAATTTTTATATGCAAGATACTTTCAAACTTCTTTTTTTGAATGCAAGAAACGAATTCTGATATCTTTTATAGTTTTCTCGCAATTAACAAAGTAACAACATGGGTCAAAAAACGAATATCATGAGAAAGGAAAAATTTAATCAGAAATTTAACTAATTAATTTACAGTAAATGATCGATTGGGACCACCACTCTGTTGACACACTAATCTAAGTCTTTTTTCTTCCACACAAAAATAATACTTCTTACTTCATTAATGCCAATTTCGCCAAGATTCAAGTATTTTTACTTTTTAATTCTGATTCGGTGAATTTTTCTCGTCGACCTCGGTAACCTTCTCTTTTAGTAACTCCCAAATTGAGTAGTCCATAGGATTACAATCTGGGCTTTGTGGTGGCCACTCATTTTTCGTTATTAATTTTGGTGTATTGCTAATCAGAAACACGACTGTGTGGCGTAGCTTGTATGCGACGGTTGCCTCACATCCGTTGAATATGAAATCATTTTCTTGATACAGGCGACGACAATCCGCAACAATTTTGTTCTTAAAAGTTCAATGTAATTTGCAGAATTCACCTTTGTCTTTTCAGTTTCAATATAAATGAACATCTGTCTTGCCATTCAAGAGACCCCTGCAGATATCATAACCTTTTTGGAGAATCTTGACGTTTCATGATACAATCTGTTTATTGAAATGTCACACTTTTTACCACGCCCGTAGACAACATCATTTTGACGGTTTCGCGGAATTTCTAGAGTGAAATCTTTTTCATCCGTGAAGACTATCTTTTTAATATCAACGACAGAGAAATTATCAAGTAACTTTCTGCACCTTGTTTTTCTTTTATCCTTAACAGTATCACTTTTTCTAGAAGATACTATTCTTTTGAAGGCTTTTAGTTTTTGTGCTTTAATTATTCGGTGTACAGAAGTCTTTCCAATATTCAAATGTTTAGCAATTGTTCTTTGTGACAAATGACTTCCTGGTTTATCTTCTTGAGAGCAGATTTTATCGTTGATGTAATCCACATTTTCTGGAACCGAAGCTGTTTTAGGTCTACCGCTTCCTGGTTTTCTGGCAGTACTTCCCGATTCGCGAATCTTCTTTAAGAGTCTTTCCACTGCACGCCTTTTCCACTTTTTGCCGGGAAACTCTTGCAATAACCTTCCAGTCTTCCATCCTTTTTCACAGTAACAATTTTTAATGAGAATACGATCTTCCTCTGACAACATCATTAAGGGTACTGACGAATTGTTAAAAAATAAAAATATCCACAATTTGACTTGTTCATTCCTGTAGAGTTTTGTAATAACTTGCAAAAATATCGCATGATATCGTATAAAAATGATATCGTATAAAAAACGGATATTATATTGCGATTTTTGTTTTTTTGACCCATGTTGTTACTTTTGTTAATTGCGAGAAAACTATAAAAGATATCAGAATTCCGTTCTTGCATTCAAAAAAAGAAGTTTGAAAGTATCTTGCATATAAAAATTGTCATGATAAGGAAGGGGTTACTGAGATATTAATTTTTAAAAAATGCGTCATTTTTTTCGGACCACCCGATATAGTTTAGGTACCTTTTTGTTGATAATAATAATAAAATAGATACCAAATTGAGTTGCCTGTGAATGTTTTGCCAATAATATAAAATGCAGTTTGACTAAACTCAATAGCTTTTGGACAAGTATTTTAATAAATTGAGGAATCTAACATCTCATCAGATGTTTACCTGAATGCACAAAAACAAACGCGGGATCGTGAACGACTGGGTGGTAGTATGGGTCGCGAGCGGGCGGGCACGTGGGTGGGCGCGGATGGTACGACGTGAGTGCGTAGGCGATGGCTACGCGATCCTCAAATATAGTTTATAATCGCCTATAAAGTCTACTTCAACCCGGCCTACCCTTGGTTTAGGTTAAGTTGAGCTCCCCTTACCCTCCAATACATCTCATAAAAGGGTGTGAGGTCTGTGAGGACGTCAGTCATCCTCTCAAAATTTCTTTAAATGTTATAACTCACAGACAAACTGTCGATTTCAAGGAGAATGTTTCAAATGACGCTTTATGCACAAAGTTGGTGCTCAAATGTGTATGTTAGATTGCCCTTAGTGAAAAGTGTGTGGGTGTGTGTGTGTGTGTGTAACCTGACTGGAAGTAACTGCCCTTGAGGATGAGGATGGGGATAAACGAACTAATGATAATATTCACCAATGACCGACTCCCAACTGGAAAATAATAATAATAATAATAATAATAATAATATATTTTCGGTATAATTTTTTTACTTTTTATTTTATTTGTCCCTTAAGCTTTAGGCTTTACTGGGCTCTTGAGAGAGAGAGAGAGAGAGAGAGAGAGAGAGAGAGAGAGAGAGAGAGAGAGAGAGAGAGAGAGAGAGAGAGAGAGAGAGAGAGAGAGAGAATTAATTAATTACATGATATTTAATTTTGTGTATTAACCATTTATCAGGGTATGAATATTTTTACATAGATGTGATGGTCTCCGAGCTTTAAAACGAGGAATGCACAGTGAGTTAAGCCATGTCCACAGAAAACTGCATTTATGTAGCGAGAGAGAGAGAGAAAGTGTGTGTATATGTGTGAGGCCCTATACTCCTATCTGAACAAGCCTTATATTTGTACAGCTGTCGAAAAAGTGATAAGAGGGAATGACAATCAGAGGTTTCTTGGATGATTTACCTATATATATATATATTATATATATATATATATATATATATATATACTGTGTATATATATATACACGCACGTATATATGATGAAAATAACCAAGAAGGAAAATTAAAACCGAAATAGTGCTCAAGCGCTTTCTTCTAATGACATTCTCAGGAACACTGAAATTAGTTACTAATTTCAATGTCTCTGATAATGTCATTAGACGAAAGCGTTTGAGCACTATTTCGTTTTTTAATTTTCGTTTGTGGTTATTTTCATCATAAATATTATTCACGTGCTACTATTGTGAAATAATTTTCTATATATATATATATATATATATTACACACATATATATATATATAATATATATATATATATATATATATATATATATATATACCCACGTATATTTGAGCTCCGTCCACGAATAGTGACCGCTAAGGTCCATAGTATGACGTCACACACATATCTATAAATATTTATAATTTATTTTTTCTTAGGCTACCCCTTGAATCCTCCACCCACTTTGAAAGATTAAAACTTTCGCTTTTCCCCTTTTCCTCTCTTTCCCTCTCACCGCCTCCCATCCCTCACATTAGGTTAGGTTAGGTCACTATTGCTTATCTTATCACCCCATCACCCTTTTAGAGATTAAAATTTTTCTTTTTTCCGCTTTCCTCTTACTAGCACTGGCACCCCCCCTCCCCTCACACCAAATGCGCTATACTACCAGGCTTTCTTACTGCAACACACCTTTTTAGTCCTGATTTCAAGAATGACCTACGTATTGTTGATGGGTGGACAACGACCCCCGAGCCTTCTGCCATTTTTGTTGCCAAATCAAGGATAGTCTCCTTTATATTCCTTAAAGATAACATCTTCACGTATTGTTATTTTTCTTTGTTGTTAGACAGCTTTTTGGGTCTGCCAGTCTTGGGTTTGTCAGTTTAAGATATTTCTCTGTATTTGTTGATAATGCTTCGGATACCACACCTTGAAAATCGAGTGATACGAGCTATTTCATTCAATGTTTTGCCTTCTCTATACAGAAATACAGTTCTATGGTGGTCTTCAATTGAAATTTTAGCAATTTTTTTTTAAAACGAACAGTTGATCTTGGTAGATCTTTATTTTGCAGTACAAAAAGTAACCCGAAGGTTAATGGATCTGTAGAAAAGAAAGAAATGATTTTAATGATAATGAAAACATTATAATACTGTATCAATTATATCTGAATGTCAAATGTGAGGGATTAGATACTACAATACTTAATATTAGCTGCTCATTTACAGTTTGTTTTGAATTAGTGTGATCACAATGTTTTGAAAGATTATGATGAATGTGAATTAAAGGTTTTCATATAGTTTGTATCAAGGTGTATTTGAGTTGAGTACATAGTTCTAGTTTCGCTATGCATCATAATGAAAAAAATTTAAAATGTCTGAGACTTTGGCACAGCAGCATCATATATATATATATATATATATATATATGATGAATAAAACCACGAAGGAAAGGAAACACAAAATGGTGCTCAAGCGCTTTCGTCTAATGACATCCTCAGGAACACTGAAGTACATAGAAGGTTCCTGAGGATGTCATTAGACGAAAGCGCTTGAGCACCATTTTGTGTTTCCTTTCCTTCGTGGTTTTATTCATCATAAATATTTTTCACGTGTTACTTTCGTGAAATAATTTTCATATATATATATATACTAAAATAAATTTAGGAACTCCTAGTATAAAATCAGCTAGTGAGGAGGGCCAAAAACTGGCCTAACGCTCAGAGGCCAACTAATGCCGCCCATTGCGCTAGCTCCTAAATTATTATTATAAGTACTATCGGTGGGGTCGAACCCCCGACCTCAGTGTGTTCACTTCGCTTATAGAGAAACGGTGTTAATCATTGAGTTACGGGCTTTGACGAACCCCCGATATAGGGCCTATAATATTACGTACATCTCATTCGATAAAAATCAATATTAAATTTATTTTTTTAATATCATTAGAAATAAATCTATAATACAGGGTGAGCGAAAAGTCCCTGTGTACCAGCAAGCAGTGTAGTGAATCTGTACTTGCACTGTGTTGGAAGTGGACAGGTGCATAGGGACTTTTCGCTCACCCTGTTTTATATTAATTCCAAGTCTTATATACGAGGGGAATTCCCTCTCTTTTCGTGAGTGTAAATAATTGAATTAATACTTAAGACGTACCTATCATTCAAATCGGTTCTGTTCACTTATTAATCTTCATTGTACGGGGTGGTTTATAAGTCACGATCATGTAAAATATATTTTTTATTTCACTATTTTGAACTACTTGGCCATTGTTGTTATAACGCTTCCAGTCGATCAGCGAAATTAAGCGATATCGGTTGAGTGGAGGACCCGTCCTCCGCTTCCAGATAACGTATCGACCCGTGCTTTAGATCCCACGTAAAGCTGTAGGTCCCCTCCGTCTTATGTGACCTTAGATGTTACGAAGGTGGTTATTTAATAACCCCCATCATTACATTAATACTATTTATACAATTTGAATGTTTTTAAAATTCGCAAGTTTGATACGTTATAAGTTCGGTTGGAACGAAGCCGATGCGATCGTGACTTTTGGACTACCTCGTATATAATATGACACACGAGACAATGAGTATATATATTATATATATATATATATTCACTTGTCTGTCTATTAATTTATCTATCTATTTATACCTCCATCTAGCTATCTATCAAATTCTTATTGTATTATTTAGGATTAATTCAGTGTGGATGCATTAAATAATTAAATAGGCAAGGATGTTTTCCCAAAACATTAATAAATTTATAATTGGGTATATATAATATATATATATATGGACCTCAAACTAATTTAAATTGAACTTAGAATAAATTAAGAGCAGCACGCAATGAAACTGTCATGGAATCCAAAACTGTAAAATTGTCTTTCAGACTCTACAACTGACGTCTGTTAATTCTTTCTGTTAAACTACCCATGATCTGTTATTCTAACTTAAATTGTAAAACGATAAAAAATTTACGCCCTTTGGCGTCAAGTTTCAATTTTAGACGCCATAGTGATACAAGTTACTTTAAGGAGAACTTTGACGCATAGTTTTGGGAGAAAATATCCCTGGAAACGAAATGTCTAAAAATAAAAAAAAAATAATTGAGTAATGATTACGTTTCGTTGTTGGAATGTTGTTAATGTTACCAAAATGTATGAAATATCCAACGAAAAACGATATTACCAATTCTTAATTTGTTATGATTTTTTTTTATAATTTTATGTTTTTAAGCGAACCTTTTTTTTCATAATTGTTTGTTGATTTATTTGTTTGTACTTTGATGTAGTTTAACTTTGTACTAATGGCTTATATGGTTGGAGATTGGATTCAGGCTGCCAATGCTTGGGTTCGACTCCCACCTTCGACTTTGAGTTTTGAGTTGGGCTGGCCACCTACTCTGTGATTGCTCGGGCATATTCAGGTGACTCTCTCTCTAGGGAGTTCACCTCCAAACGTATAGGAAAAAAGAGTGGGGGGGGGGTGGGGGGGTTCCGGATGCTACTAATGGAAATTCGAATGAAATATTGATCTTAAGAAATAATAAATGGTTCAGAATTTCACTAAACAAAACTTGGAAATTCTTCCATTAATTTTTAATGCTTTTAAATTCCTAATTAAACTTTTTTTCATTGTTTTCCCTAATTTTACCGAGTGATTATTTGGTTGGTTGATCTTTCAGTGTTCTCAACGACGCGTGAAGGATCATTGATAGAGAAATTTCGCTAACGGCCTGGAAAATAAAATCTCAACATCTAAAGGCAATGGTCTACCAAAATATGTTGATAAAGAAACATCGAACTCATCACAGCCTCTTTCTATTTTAATTATAATGGCTTGCACTGTACATTAATTGAAAGCCACTTTAGCGCCCAACGATACTTTTCTGATTTTGTTGTAGTTAACGCCAGACGACTTTGTTCAGAAAAGAACCATGGTCACTGAAGGGTTTATTAAATTTACCTTAACCAGACCAATAAACTTAACTTAAGTTTTCTAATCAGGCATAACAAGCGATATATTTGGCTCCTTGAACCTCGACTAACTTAATAAAGGGCTAAGGACACACACACCTGAACCATTCTTCATTGACTATTTTCTCATTTTAGTAAAATGATACTAGGATCAAATTGTCTACGCTTGAGTTTATACAGAACAAAAGTAGCTACAAACCATTTTGGGCAAAAAACGAACGGAAGACATTGAATTCTACAAGCAGTAAGGCCAACATTCGCAGCTCAGTGGCAACACCGTTTCCCTGTAAGCGAAGTAAAGACAGTGAGGTCGAGGGGGGGGGGGGTTCGAATCCAGATAATGCTGGTAATAATAATTGAGGCATAGTGCAATAGGCCGTCTTCGTCTACCTAATCGCTGTGCCAGTTTCTGGCCCCCCTCGGTGATTACATGCAGTAAATAAACAAATAAAAAGGTTATATATATATATATATATATATATATATATCTATATATATATATATATATATATATATATATATATATATATATATCTATGATTCTATCATATTCACATCTTCTATTCAAAAGCGAGTACGTTCGTAAACTATTATTCATTTTGATTTATTCTGATTTTATTACAGGTAATTGATCCTTTTAAACACTAATTACTATTTATGACAAAGGTTATTAAAAATTCTGCATTGATTCTATCAAAAAAATTTTGTATAATACGAGGGGCGGTCAGAAAATAAGTTTACACGGCGTAAATTTCGTAACTAAAGGACCACCTACATTGATTATGTTTGTATCAGGTGAATTCGTTAATCATTGCTGGCAACACTGCACGTCGATTCGGCTGCCATCTATCGTACGTTGGTTATATGAGTCAGTTGAACATGGCGGCTCGACTCGAACAGTGCCTTCTTATTTCTGCAACGATATTCCGAGTCTGTCAGTGGTCAAGAATTTCTCGAGCCCATTGTCACAGGAGACGAGACATGGGTTCATCACCGTACTCCGGAAACAAAACGTGCCAGCATAAATGGAGACATCCTGGGTCCCCGCGACCAAAGAAGTTCAAGATTGTGAGGTCCGCTGGCAAAGTGATGGTTATCGTGTTTTGGGACCACAAAGGCGTTTTGCTCGCAGACTTCATGCAAAAAGGCACAACAATCAATGCAGCTGCGTATTGTTCAACACTGGAACGTTTACGAGCGGCCATTAAACGTAAACGTCCTGGACTGCTCCGAAGGGCAGGGTACTTCCAGTCGAGCCGCCATGTTCAATTGACTCATATAACCAATGTACGGTAGATGGCAGCCGAATCGACGTGCAGCGTTGCCAACAATGATTAACGAATTCACCTGATACAAACATAATCAATGTAGGTCCTTTAGTTACGAAATTATACGCCGTATAAACTTATTTTCTGAACGCCCCTCCTAATAATGATGATGATAATGATGTTCAAACTTCATAATTATACCAAAGGTTTATTGACCTTATAACAGAACTCATTTTAACTAACTGTGGAGAGAGGTTTGGTTGACTGTACCCGAGTAGGGTGTTTCAAAAATGATTCACTCATATCAGAATTTGCACTCTCCACATTCTCCTTACCACTAGTAACAATAAACACCAAAAAAAAATTGAGCTCTTAATATGAAGGGCAAGGGGTGGTCGGTGGGGGGTATTATGATTACTAATCAGTGTCAGATCTCAAGTCCATGTTGTGATTACTCATTAATGAAGGATCACGGTCTGAAAAGGCAAAATAATTAATAATCAATCAAATCAATTCAGAAATCAATCAATCAAAAGAAATAACTAAATAATATCAAAATATACTAAATTAGCCTTTGACTCACCCCCCCCCCCTCCCCATGAACCACCCTTTCCCTTTCATATTAAGATATTAAGAGCTCAATTTTTGTTGTTATTTGCTGATACTAATGGGAATGTGGACAGTGCAAGTTCTGATATGAGAGCGAGTCATTTTTGAAACACCCTGTTGATGGGATTGTTTAACCTCCTTCGCAACATCTAAAGTCATATGACGGAGAGGGTCTATAGTTTATGTGGGACCCAAACCATGGGTCGTTACATCATCTGAACGCGGAAGACGGTCTCTCATCCAATTACTACCCAGGCGCAATATCGTTTAACTTCGGTGATGGACGAAAAGTGGTGTTACGATCTTGTCCACGACGTATCCTTGTGGAGAGAGAGGAGGTTGGTCGCTTTTTGTCTATGCTTTTTATTGGTTGGTTGTTTTTTTTAACGTTCTTCGTCCACCTGAGGGCAATGAGTCGGGCGGGGTAACGACACCAGCCAATAAAAATAAGTCCCCTTTTAAAGGAGAACCGAATCGAGCCAGATTACTTGCAGCGAGCTCGTTACTGCACTCGCCCTCCCCATTTCTAAAACTGGCTTGGGGCAGTCCTTGATTAGCTTATCCCTTCTGTTGTGGCCATTTCTGACCGTCTACATAAGAGGTTAGGTGACCCATATACCTATTCAATGGTTCTGGGACTCCTCGCATGGTTCTGGACTCCTCGCATTACAAACTTCCTGCAGAACCTTTAGTGGAATGATCCTTCAAGAGTCATTGCGCGAATAATTCCCATGAAGTTTTATCGCTTACAAGTATTTTATAGTCTCGCATCCCGTTTCCTCCATAAGTCCTGAGATTTGTACAAGATCCTCCAAAATAAATTTTTCCTTTTAAAGCAGTAATAGACAAGCAACATTAGCAAACTTAAGCACTGTGAATAAAAATAAATAAAAGCGAATGAAAAATGAATGAAAAAATGAATGAAAAATGAATGAAAATACTTTTTTTTTAATAATTACATCAGTCTTGAACTTGGAAAATGAATCATAAGTAACCTCAAATTTTTGTATTCACTCTGTTTAAAAGTGTATTCATAGCGATACATATTGAAATTCTTATTTTAGCTTATCATTTCTCGTAAATATTACAGTAAATTACAGTAAATTACAGTAAATATTCCTTTATTACATCAAACATTTAACACCATCATTATTTCCTTACTCAATTTTACCCACATATGTACAAATGTACTGAAATTTTTGTACACACACACACACACACACACACACATATATATATATATATATATATATATATATATATATATATATATATACACACACACAGGCTTGATAACAGTAAATAGACACCGCGATAATTGTTTTTAAAATAAAATTGCTAAAGCTCATCAAAGGTATACTAGAATGGGTGTCAGATTTACATATAATCCAGAGAGAAAAACAACACGATTCTAAAAATATTGAATCAAGAGAGTTGTTATCAGTTAGTGACTTGTTATTAAATCAAAAACTATGGAAAAAATTGAATGTGTCTAATTAATATTGTCAATCCTCTCTCTCTCTCTCCCCTCTCTCTCTCTCTTCTCTCTCTCTCTACAACCCTACTTTTAATAGCAAAATGTTAATATAAATGTACAACTATTTTATTTTGAAGTTTTGATGTGAGATCATATTATTTTCAATTTGAGTTTAATATGATTTTATTTTATTAAAAAAAAAAAATACGAAATTCCAATTGTGAATTCTACTTTTTTCTTTTTTCTTTTTTTCTTTTCTTCTTTTCCCCTCTTTTCCCTCCCCCCACCCTCTGGTCTACTTTTTTCTACCTTTTTTTTCCTCTCTAACATGACACAAAGGATCAACCTCCAAACGGTTGTATAAATCGAGAAAAAGTTCCGCGCCTTTCCCGATATTTTGTCTCTTTTTATTTCTTTTTGTTTCATGTTTGTTTCAGTTTGTTTCGTTGTATGCTTAATGTAGTCTCGTTTCCTTGTTTCTTTTTGTTTAGGATTTTGTTTATTTGTTTTGTTTTATATCGTTTTACGTTGTTTATCTCTTGTTTTTATTGTTTTGTTTCGTATAAGCGCCGTTTTTTAAAATTTCTTTCATGCTTTTGTATTTGTTTTGGCGTCATATTCGTTGTTTGTACGTTTTGTAGCTTATTTTTCTGTCTTTTTGTATCTTATTTTCCTTATTTCGTTCCTTTTCTTGTTTCTCAAATTGGCTTTATTTCTTTCGTATCTATACACTGTACAGTGTACATACTGTATCTAACTTTGTTTCTGCCTACTGTATCTCCTGAGTGTTCCTATCTTTAAGATTATTATTATTATTATTATTATTATTATTATTATAGTCTCGACGTTCTTATGGGAGGCAAGCTTTAAAGTTATTTTTAAAGTCTGATGTTTATTTATTTCAAAAAGTTGTTTTTTACATGAACTTAAATTAACTTTAGAATTCTTTTCAACTGTAAATAAGCAACTGTAAATGTGTGCGGTTTCTTTTCTTCTGCTTTTGTAGATTCTACATTAAAGGAAATCAGTTTACGGTTTTTATTTATATCTAAAAAAAATTGGTGCCGTTGCTAAGAAACGTCAAGAAGAAGAAGAAGAAGAAGTAGGAGCGGAAGAAGAAGGAGAAGCGGAAAAAGAAGAAGAAGAAGAAGAAGAAGAAGAAGTAGGAGCGGAAGAAGAAGAAGAAGAAGAAGCGGAAAAAAGAAGAAGAAGAAGAAGAAGAGAAGAAGTAGGAGCGGAGGAAGAAGAAGAAGAAGAAGAAGAAGAAGCGGAAAAAGAAGAAGAAGAAGAAGAAGAAGTAGGAGCGGAAGAAGAAGAAGAAGAAGAAGAAGCGGAAGAAGAAGAAGAAGAAGAAGTAGGAGCGGAAGAAGAAGAAGAAGAGAAGAAGCGGAAAAAGAAGAAGAAGAAGAAGAAGAAGCGGAAAAGAAGAAGAAGAAGAAGCGGAAAAAAGAAGAAGAAGAAGAAGTAGGAGCGGAAGAAGAAGAAGAAGAAGAAGAAGAAGCGGAAAAAGAAGAAGAAGAAGAAGAAGAAGTAGGAGCGGAAGAAGAAGAAGAAGAAGAAGAAGCGGAAAAAAGAAGAAGAAAAGAAGAAGAGAAGTAGGAGCGGAAGAAGAAGAAAGAAGAAGAAGAAGCGGAAAAGAAGAAGAAGAAGAAGAAGAAGCGGAAAAAGAAGAAGAAGAAGAAGAAGAAGTAGGAGCGGAAGAGAAGAAGAAGAAGCGGAAAAGAAGAAGAAGAAGAAGAAGAAGCGGAAAAAGAAGAAGAAGAAGAAGAAGAAGCGGAAAAGAAGAAGAAGAAGAAGAAGAAGTAGGAGCGGAAGAAGAAGAAGAAGCGGAAAAAAGAAGAAGAAGAAGTAGGAGCGGAAGAAGAAGAAGAAGAAGAAGA
>JAJOZX010004065.1:40000-67500 GCA_023014485.1 Bathynomus jamesi
TTCGAGGTACCAAAAGTGATACCTCGCAAAAAATTACCCCACTTCATCGGTGAATCGAACTCACGCATACTCATTTGCTGTACGCACACCCGCGCGCGCACACACACACACACACACACACACATGTTTGGCTATTTTGCGAAATCGCAACATTTTCATATTTTCAATTGTGGACATTTATCCTAAACTAAATAAAATAAGTAACCTAACCTAACCTAACCTAATCCTACCTTCATTACATCCGGTTTTTAAAACATTAAATGATTTTCAACAAAAAAAGTCTGATATCGGTACAATCAAAAGGCGGAGGCCTTTTCCTCATGAGTGTACAGTAACTCACTTCCATATTAGACCATTTTGTGTCATTCTACCTGAAACAAAAGAAAAGGTCCCAAAACATGACATAAATTTGAACATTTGTTTTAGTTTTAATGTAATATATATATATATATATATATATATATACACACTGTGTGTGTGTGTGTATATATATTCGTATAAAAAGTTAAGTGCAAGTTTTTCACAGGTTCCGAACTGTTACTTGTTATTTAATCCTAAAGGCAAATATCCATTTTGTATGACAAGGAAGGATTATTGGGATTATTGGGTTAATCCACGTGAAATCCATTTTTTATCCTTATGCTATTGCAATACTCAACTCAAAAAAAAAAAATATATATATATATATATATACTGTATATATTCATCACGAGAGAGAGAGAGAGAGAGAGAGAGAGAGAGAGAGAGAGAGAGAGAGAGAGAGAGAGAGAGAGAGAGAGAGAGAGAGAGAGATATCAGCAAGGCTTGATCAAAGCTTCAAAGCCAAACTATCCTGTTGTCGTCTTGCGCTGTTCGACTCAATTTCGATCCTTATATGTACATTTCATTTATTTATTTTTTTTTCACATTTGCTCATATTTTAAATATTTCATAACTGTCGCTTTTTGGAGGGAAATATTTTAGATTTGTCATTGTTCAAAGGGGAAAATTGTTCAAACAGAAAAAAATAATTCTGATTTAGTTCCGTGTTCTGACCGCCATTTCGTATGTAATGGCAAACAAACAAACAAAAAATCTATTTTTTTTCATTTGTATTTTGGAATATCAAGAATATTTTTTAGGAAAATTTGGCATAAACCTTCTGTCATATTTTTAAACACAATTATACAAGTTCGCCTCGATGTCGCTCGTTAATTATGCTGTTCCTAGCGAAGAGTTCTCTTGTTTCGATACGCGTAATTGTTATCTGTCTAGCTATTCAAGTATATTTGAATAGCCAAACATCGGAGCACAATGGGAAATTGGTGACCCGTGGCTTTATAACATGCGCCTAACGAGAGCATAGTTTAGAAGGGTTTTTATGAGGAAGCTGAAGTTGTCACAAGTGGGAAGACTAATAGTTTCGTCAAAACATATCTATACTTAGTGAGACCAAGCTTGTACTCATATTTTTTTTTTAAGAAAACATCACAGCTATCCAAAGCCAGTGAAACGAAATTTCTAAGCGGCTCGTGAGCTTAAAGTAAATATTGAGGTCTCACTGATTAAACAATTCTATGTTATAATGCGAGTTTGGACCGACTAGATAGAGGTAGAGGAAGGCTTTGGTTTCGTTTCCAAATAGGAAATGATTTTGGCTTTCAGTGTAAGAATAAATAAATTGACCTCTCATCATAAGGTATAACTACTGTAGTTTCAGGAACAATGATTGGTGATTATACTCTTTTTTGTTATGGTTACTTCTCAATCATTGTCATTCCGATTTTCATACACTGTCCGCCAATGGGAATGACAGAAGTGGAAATTTCAAATTTAGGAAAAAAAAGGTTTCCTTATCTGGGAAAAAGTGCAAAGAAACAGTAACGCAATCGAAGGCTCGATGGGTATTTTTGTATACAAAAGTTACTTTAAGGCAAAAATTCCTACAGCGGGAACGGGAATAGAAATAGATCAAGTTGAGAATTGGCTCCTTTGAGATTCTCAGTTGTGAATCTCTCACTCTTGAGCGAGGAATGAAATGGGAGAAGACCATCACTTTTCGTTTGTTATCAGAGAGTTTCCCTCCGTTGTTTGGACATCCAAAGCATCGAATATATTTGGTACCGAGTACAATGTTGAATTTCTAAAAATGATAGTGATAAAGATTCTGCATGATCACAAATTTATTTTACTCAAAATACGAAAGATTCATTTCGTATATATTTAAAAAAATTAAAATATACAAAAAAGCATTTGTGCCAGTGCCAGTGACTGCCGCATGCCGTTTCTTGCGCTCCTCCTATATCAAAATTGATAGTGATTAAATTTATTGAAACAGTGCTCTATAATACCAACGAAGGTGTGAATATACAAAGCTTAAACTGTTAATCTTGTTCACTTTACCTGCGGTATTTATTAAAAAATTATTGATTATAATTTTACTTTAATTTCTCTAGTAAAGTCTGGCACTTCCTTTAACAGGTCGGAAATATAATAGCACAGAGCGACAGATGATTTGAATATTTTTCTATAATAAGATTTCGACATCTCTCAATCAAAATTTTAGCCCATTCTTCTAAAGAAAATTGTTGCAATTCATTCAGATTCGAAGGGTTTCTCTCGCGGACATCTTTTTTCAAATCAAACCGTAAATTCTTGATTAAATTGAGATCTGGGCTTTGACTGAACCATTCGAGAAGCTTGAAATTCTTTTTTTGAAGCCATTTCATAGTGCTCTTACTTTTATGTAACATTATCTTGTTGTAGTACCCAATTGTGACATATTCGTAACCCTTGAACTGAAGGCAATACATTTCCTTCTAAAATTTTCTGATATTTCTTCGAATTCAAAATTCCATTGATGACAAGCTTTCCTGGACCAGAAGCACTAAAGCATCCCCAAAGAAGCAAACTACCACCACCATTTTTAACCGTAGGAAGGATGTTTTTTCCTTCGAATGCAGTATTTGAATTTCGCCAAACATACTGTTGCTCGTTGTTCCCGAATAATTCAAGTTTGGCCTCGTCTGTCCAGAGAACTTTCTTCTAGAATGCAAATCCATCATTTTGATTATCCTTTTCATACTTTAAACGAGTTTCTTTGTGCGCTTTTCGTAGCAGAGAGGTTTTTTCCGTGCAACTCTTCCACGCAAACCATTCTTTCTCAATGTACGTACAGTAGAGGGATGGATATCGATCTTAGACAGTCTTAATGTTTGGCAAATACCACCTGCAGTCACTCATGCATTCTCAGCAGCCAATCTTTCAATCCGTTTAGCTGTATGTTTTGAAATCTTGCAAGGTCGTCCCCACCTTGGTAGGGTTTTGATTTTTCCAAAGCCTTTCCATTTCTTTATAATTGCAACAACCGTCATAAATGGAATTCGAACTTCTCCTATCTTCCTATAACTCTTTCCAAACTCGTGTGCAGTAATACTCTTTGCGAGTGACCCGTTGCCCACGTCGGGCTAACACCATGAAAAAGAAAAACTGTAGTGTTTGTCATTTATCATGACTTATTCGAACTACAGTGGATTTAGTTTTCCCAGAAGAGTTCCTTGTTCCATGCACGGTCTGTGTGTATCATGAAAAGACCTCAGGGGGCCATTCTGAGTTCAATCCCATCATGAAATGGACATGTTATGTGCCTTGAAAAGTGGACGCTCAATTTTGCCAGTTGAGGTTTAAGTTTTGGTTTTCGGCTAAAAATACAATAGTTACCCCTTTTTCTTTGATGTATTCAATCCGACGTGAATGTAACGAGTCTTTTGCTTATATTGAGGTTCTGGATATAGTAGGCTAGGTGTAGCTGTAAACCCTAGATCCTGTCCCAAAGCTGGATCCTATGTTGTAGATAGCTGGTGAGGGAATTTATATTTTTGGGGCCTCTTTGCGAGTGACCCGTTTTCCGCGTCGGGTTAACATCATGAAAAAGAAAAAACTATATTGTTTGTCATTCACCATTACTTATTCGGACTATAGTGGATTTAATTTTCCCAGAAGAGTTCCTTCTTCCATGCACGGTCTATATATATATTATATATATATATATCTATATATATATATATGTGTGTGTGTGTGTGTGTGTGTGTGTGTGTGTGTGTGTATATATATATATAACTGAATTTAAAAGATAGGGTCACTTTTATAAGTTCCCAAACTGTTTTTGACCATATCTTGTTAAATTCAATCAAATTTCGCTTAATCCGTACACACGCTAATATTTTTGCTAAACCCTTGGAATTATTTTGTTTACGCTGCACAGAGACATATATATTCTAATTTTCGCCATCTCACTTCATTCCCTGACGAGGTGTGCTGTTAAATACACGAAAGACTTTGGAAGCGCTTTTCACTTTCCCTGTGCGTCTTTATTTATATACAGTATATATATGTTATATATATATATATATATATATATATATATATATATATATATATATATAATATATTATATATATATTATATAATATATATATATATGTGAACATTGAAAAGTAATTTTCTTTATCAAAGTTACTTTTCATTTACTTAAAAGTGTGTATATATATATATATATATATATATATATATATATATATATATATATATATATATATATATATATATATAAATTATTTCACGAAAGTAATACGTGAAAAATATTTATGATGAATAAAACCACGAAGGAAAGGAAACACAAAAAGGTGCTCAAGCGCTTTCGTCTAATGACATCCTCAGGAACACTGAGTGTTCCTGAGGATGTCATTAGACGAAAGCGCTTGAGCACCTTTTTGTGTTTCCTTTCCTTCGTGGTTTTATTCATCATATATATATATATATATATATATATATATATATATATATATATATATATATATATATATATAGTATATCTTGTAACGAGTCTCGACAATATACAGAGGGTTCGCAAAAGTAAATAGACACCTTTAGTTTTTTTTTCTATAATTTTTTTATTTGATAATAAAAGTCAATAAATAATAACCGATTTATTGAATCAATATATTTAGAATCGTGCTGCTTTCCCCTTTTGCATTATTATGTAACGGTGCCACACGTCCTGGCATTCCATTGATGAGCTTTGTCATTTTTTTCTCGAGGCTAAAGCATCGTAGTGTCTATTTACTTCTGTGAACCCTCTGGTACCGTCAGATATTGTATTTGTATTCCGCATTAACGTTATATTTCTTCCGTCCACCGCTGCGCAAGTTTAGGACAATCCTGATCACCAACTGCGAAAACGAACCCTTTTCTCTCTCACATCTGTAGCGCTAAGCAGCTTCATAGAAAATTTTAATTGAACATTGGCAAAATGTAACAACACCAACACCACCAGGCACATATTCATTACCATTCTGCGAAACGTGCCCCCTTTTCTTAATGAGAGCCGAGTAAAAGCTTCACGCTAATCGCCTGTCTTTCCCCATTGTTTTTTTTTTTACATTCTGAGGGTATATGTTATGTTCCAAAATGAAATTTATTTCAGTTACAGGGTGTTCATTTTATTCTAGTGGGGCTCTGTAAAATTTAAGTGTAACCAAGAATCCCGCTATATAATTAATTATATTATTTATTAATAATAAACCTTGAATATGAGTAACACTGTATTTGATGTCCAAACTTACTTTCAGTTTTATCTATTGGTTATTAAAAGGCATTAAAAATGATCTATCTATTAATTTATCTCTCTCTCTCTCTCTCTCTCTCTCTCTCTCTCTCTCTCTCTCTCTATATATATATATATATATATATATATATATATATGAACCTTATGTTGTTTCGTGCGTTGGTCTCTCTTCACACAGAGGTCAAGCTGGTGGCCCCGCCTCTAGGTCTGGCTTGGTGGAGGAGCGAGTTGCTTTCTTGCCCTCTCCACCGTACATTGCCAGGCACGCCCGGCTCATCTGCTACCGTCCTGAGCCAGGCATCCAGTCTTCTCTTGAAGACTTCAACTTTGACCCCCGTTACGTTTCTGAGGTCCTTTGGAAGCTGGTTGAAAAGTCTTGGCCCCCTGACAACCAAGCTATTTTCCTTCAGAGTTGAGGAGGTCCCTTGTCGGGCCTTTAATTTGGGAACACTACACATTCTGCCTTTCCTATTTTCCAGCGTTGTTTGAATGGTAATTGGGTTTAGTTTTAGGTTTGGTACCAGTTTTTCGATCATTTTCCATATGTAGATTATGGTGTACCTCTCTCTTCTTCTTTCCAGGGAGTACAGATTTAGTTTACATAATCTTTCCCAGTAGTTGAGTTCTTTGCAGCCATCAATCTTGGCTGTGAAATGCCTTTGCTTTTCTTCTAGTTTATTAGTTTCTTCCTTTTTATATGGGGACGTCAAAACTGAGCAGTATTCAAGTTTTGGTATAATCAGTGTTTTTAGTAGGGGAATCATTACTGTCCTGTCCCTTCTCTTGAACGTTCTTAATACCTGTCCGGCGACTCTTTTTGCCTTATTTATCGCTATCTGATTTTGTGTTTCGAATTTCGCATCATCTGTCATTATTATCCCGAGATCGATCGCTTTCGTGCTTCTCTGAATTTCCTGTCCATCTGGAGCATAATATGCAGTCTGTTTAAGTTCTTCTTTTCTACCATATCTCAGGAGCTGAAATTTCTCGGTGTTAAATGACATGTTGTTGTCTTCTGACCATTTGTATATTTTGTTCGTGTCCCTCTGCAAGGCCTCCACGTCATGTACATCGCTGATTTTTCTGCTGATCTTTGTATCGTCTGCAAAGGATGTTACTATACTGTTGCTGTTTACTCTGCTGTCTATGTCTGTTAGCATGATAATGAACAGGAGTGTGGCCAGTACTGTCCCTTGTGGTACTGAGCTGCGTACTTCCGATTCTGATGATGATATAGTACCTTGAATTTTGACGACCTGCAGACGTTCTCTGAGGAAGTTGTAGATCCATTTTCCCACTTTGTGTGTTATTCCCATATATTTCATTTTATGTACTATTATACCATGGTCACATTTATCGAAAGCTTTAGCAAAATCTGTGTATATAACATCGTAGTTGTCACTGCCTTCCAATACATCTAGGATATTGTTGTAGTGTTCTATTGGTTGTGATAGGCATGATCTACCTGATCGGAATCCATGCTGATTTTCGTTGAATCTTTCCCTTGTCTCCAGGAAGTCATAAATTTTCTCTCTAACTATTCTTTCAAATACTTTGGTGAGGTGGGACGTCAATGACACTGGTCTATAGTTCTTTGCTTGAGATCTGTCCCCTCCTTTATACTGTATATAGGGACAATGTTTGCTCTTTTCAAGATGCTCGATATTTCCCCAGTGTCTAGGGATCTTCTCCATATCCAGTATAAAGGTGTAGCTATTTAATTTTCACAGTTTTTAATCAATAATGCGTTCCAGTTGTCCGGACCTGCAGCTGAATGTGGTTTCATTTGTCCTATAGCTCTCGCTACATCTTCTGGTGTAAAATCAAAGTCTGTTATACAGTATACTCTCCTCGCAATTCCTCTTCAAAGAATGCATTTATGTCAGGTATCGCTTTGTCACTTTTTGGGGTACTGAAAACTGATTCATATTGAGCTCTCAATGTATTAGATATTTCTTTTGGATCGTCGGTTAGTTCATTATTTCTCGTCCTTAAGGGCCCAATAGCGGCGCGCGTTTTTGTTTTCCTTTTTGCATAGCTATAGAAGTATTTTGGATTTTCCTTTATTGCTTCTACCGCCTTTTCCTCTTCCCTCTCTGTATGGTCCTTAATCAGGGCTTGTACAGGGTGTCTCAAAAGTCACTATCTATTTCGGTGACATTAGATGTTTTTTTTAAAATGCTATGCTGGCATAAAGATATGTACTTCTGGTGCAAATTTGTGTATTTAAAAAAAGTTAATTGGTTTATTATCTTGACATGCTTGAACAATTCCTCGAACCTCAACTTCTTACAGATGGCATTCTTGACACAGTAGTTTTTCAGCAGGATGGAGCACCGTGCCATTATGCAATAATTGTACGTGATTATCTTGACAGACGCTTCCCCGGTCGCTGGATTGGTCGTGGAGGAACACAACCATGGGCAGCACGTTCACCCGATTTAACACCATTAGATTTTTTTGCCTGGGGTTTCATTAAATCTAAGGTGTACACTGGTAGAAGAATTAGTGATGTAGCCGAACTTCGAAATCGTATTACCGATGCAATTCAGAAAATAACACCTCAAATGCTGGAAAGTGTGTTCCGGGAAACAACTTATCGCTTTGAGCTCTGTAGAGACACTGATGGTCGCCATATGGAGACAGATAAATAAATAGCACTAATTCTTTGTGGCACTTACTTTGAAATAAATATATTTTTCATGTCTTAAACCAGTTTTTCGTAATTCCCATTATTTTTCAAAATAGATAGTGACTTTTGAGACACCCTGTATTTCCCTATCGATACCCTCCAGTTTTTCTTTTATTGCTTTCCTGTCATTATCTCCGCAGTTGCCTAACTTCGCCTCCACTCTCTTTCTTTTGCGGAAAAGTCTTCTCTTTTGCCTCTCTAGCCAGCTCCTCTTTCCTTTTGGCTGTGATTTCGGAGCATATTTTTCTAAAATTCTCAAATATATATCTAATATATATATATATATATATATATATATATATATATATGCACTAGAATCACAAAATAACACGTGACCTTATTAATAAGCAAACAACCACAAGGAAAGGAAACACATTTTCTGTTCCTCCTTGATAATGTGAATATATCACGAAAGCGCTCGGACTTTGTGTTTCCTTTTCCTTGTGGTTGTTTGCTTATATATATATATATATATGTGTGTGTGTGTGTGGATGTGAGTGTGGGTGTATGTGTGTGTGGGAGTGTGTGGGAGTGATAAAATAATTTTCCACAAACTACATAATGTATCTTGTATAAACTGACGACTGAGCAATTACTAACACACGCATTATTATAATAGTCTTTTATATATATAATATATATATATATATATATATATATATATATATATATATATATATATATATATATATATATATATATATAAGAGAAACAGAAAAAAAAAATATATATAATAAAAACAGAATATACCTTTGGTTAGCTTCCGCCCGAATTGTTCATTCTGACGAAGGTCAAGCTTTTCACTCCACCTTAGACCTACAGTTTAACGTGGAGTCTGAACCACGCCCATCAGCAGCCCAGCGTTTTAACCACTAGGCCACCTAGGGTACCCATTTATCTACCAACCACTTTCTTTATTGTGTGGAAGAATGAACAGCTGGGTTTTGCTAGGCGCCGGCTGCCGTCGAGTCTCGAACCCAGGGCCGATGGATTCGTAGTCAGCGACGCTAACCACTACACCACCGAGGTGCATAAAAATATATATATATAATATCGTAAAGAACGACGCTTGTATAGGAGATATTCCGCGCAAGACGAGAAAGAGAAAACAACAAATGAAAAATGAAGTACCACCTGGGAATCGAACCCGGGATCTTCCGATTGCCGGTCAGACGCGATAACCACTACACCATGGACTTCACTCTTCCAAATGCCGTAATTCCTCTACATACTCGCAGAAACCAATGCCTCAAGGGGGCACCTCCCGCATGCCGTAACATTATATACATTCAACTGCAAAGAACACGCAGTATAAATAACGTAAAGAACGACGCTTGTATAGGAGATATTCCGCGCAAGACGAGAAGAGAAAACAACAACATGAAAAAATGAAGTACCACCTGGGAATCGAACCCGGGATCTTCCGATTGCCGGTCAGACGCGATAACCACTACACCATGGACTTCACTCTTCCAAATGCCGTAATTCCTCTACATACTCGCAGAAACCAATGCCCCAAGGGGGCACCTCCCGCATGCCGTAACATTATATACATTCAACTGCAAAGAACACGCAGTATAAATAACGTAAAGAACGACGCTTGTATAGGAGATATTCCGCGCAAGACGAGAAGAGAAAACAACAAATGAAAAAATGAGTACCACCTGGGAATCGAACCCGGGATCTTCCGATGCCGGTCAGACGCGATAACCACTACACCATGGACTTCACTCTTCCAAATGCCGTAATTCCTCTACATACTCGCAGAAACCAATGCCCCAAGGGGCACCTCCGCATGCCGTAACATTATATACATTCAACTGCAAAGAACACGCAGTATAAATAACGTAAAGAACGACGCTTGTATAGGAGATATTCCGCGCAAGACGAGAAAGAGAAAACAACAAATGAAAAAATGAAGTACCACCTGGGAATCGAACCCGGGATCTTCCGATTGCCGGTCAGACGCGATTAACCACTACACCATGGACTTCACTCTTCCAAATGCCGTAATTCCTCTACATACTCGCAGAAACCAATGCCCCAAGGGGCACCTCCCGCATGCCGTAACATTATATACATTCAACTGCAAAGAACACGCAGTATAAATAACGTAAAGAACGACGCTTGTATAGGAGATATTCCGCGCAAGACGAGAAAGAGAAAACAACAAATGAAAAAATGAAGTACCACTGGGAATCGAACCGGGATCTTCCGATTGCCGGTCAGACGCGATAACCACTACACCATGGACTTCACTCTCCAAATGCCGTAATTCCTCTACATACTCGCAGAAACCAATGCCCCAAGGGGGCACCTCCCGCATGCCGTAACATATATACATTCAACTGCAAAGAACACGCAGTATAAATAACGTAAAGAACGACGCTTGTATAGGAGATATTCCGCGCAAGACGAGAAAGAGAAAACAACAAATGAAAAATGAAGTACCACCTGGGAATCGAACCCGGGATCTTCCGATTGCCGGTCAGACGCGATAACCACTACACCATGGACTTCACTCTTCCAAATGCCGTAATTCCTCTACATACTCGCAGAAACCAATGCCCCAAGGGGGCACCTCCCGCATGCCGTAACATTATATACATTCAACTGCAAAGAACACGCAGTATAAATAACGTAAAGAACGACGCTTGTATAGGAGATATTCCGCGCAAGACGAGAAGAGAAAACAACAAATGAAAAATGAAGTACCACCTGGGAATCGAACCCGGGATCTTCCGATTGCCGGTCAGACGCGATAACCACTACACATGGACTTCACTCTTCCAAATGCCGTAATTCCTCTACATACTCGCAGAAACCAATGCCCCAAGGGGGCACCTCCCGCATGCCGTAACATTATATACATTCAACTGCAAAGAACACGCAGTATAAATAACGTAAAGAACGACGCTTGTATAGGAGATATTCCGCGCAAGACGAGAAAGAGAAAACAACAAATGAAAAAATGAAGTACCACCTGGGAATCGAACCCGGGATCTTCCGATTGCCGGTCAGACGCGATAACCACTACACCATGGACTTCACTCTTCCAAATGCCGTAATTCCTCTACATACTCGCAGAAACCAATGCCCAAGGGGGCACCTCCCGCATGCCGTAACATTATATACATTCAACTGCAAAGAAACACGCAGTATAAATAACGTAAAGAACGACGCTTGTATAGGAGATATTCCGCGCAAGACGAGAAAGAGAAAACAACAAATGAAAAAATGAAGTACCACCTGGGAATCGAACCCGGGATCTTCCGATTGCCGGTCAGACGCATGCGGGAGGTGCCCCCTTGGGGCATTGGTTTCTGCGAGTATGTAGAGGAATTACGGCATTTGGAAGAGTGAAGTCCATGGTGTAGTGGTTATCGCGTCTGACCGGCAATCGGAAGATCCCGGGTTCGATTCCCAGTGGTACTTCATTTTTTCATTGTTGTTTTCTCTTTCTCGTCTTGGGCGGAATATCTCCTATACAAGCGTCGTTCTTTACGTTATTTATACTGCGTGTTCTTTGCAGTTGAATGTATATAATGTTACGGCATGCGGGAGGTGCCCCCTTGGGGCATTGGTTTCTGCGAGTATGTAGAGGAATTACGGCATTTGGAAGAGTGAAGTCCATGGTGTAGTGGTTATCGCGTCTGACCGGCAATCGGAAGATCCCGGGTTCGATTCCCAGGTGGTACTTCATTTTTTCATTTGTTGTTTTCTCTTTCTCGTCTTGCGCGGAATATCTCCTATACAAGCGTCGTTCTTTACGTTATTTATACTGCGTGTTCTTTGCAGTTGAATGTATATAATGTTACGGCATGCGGGAGGTGCCCCTTGGGGCATTGGTTTCTGCGAGTATGTAGAGGAATTACGGCATTTGGAAGAGTGAAGTCCATGGTGTAGTGGTTATCGCGTCTGACCGGCAATCGGAAGATCCCGGGTTCGATTCCCAGGTGGTACTTCATTTTTTCATTTGTTGTTTTCTCTTTCTCGTCTTGCGCGGAATATCTCCTATACAAGCGTCGTTCTTTACGTTATTTATACTGCGTGTTCTTTGCAGTTGAATGTATATAATGTTACGGCATGCGGGAGGTGCCCCTTGGGCATTGGTTTCTGCGAGTATGTAGAGGAATTACGGCATTTGGAAGAGTGAAGTCCATGGTGTAGTGGTTATCGCGTCTGACCGGCAATCGGAAGATCCCGGGTTCGATTCCCAGGTGGTACTTCATTTTTCATTTGTTGTTTCTCTTTCTCGTCTTGCGCGGAATATCTCCTATACAAGCGTCGTTCTTTACGTTATTTATACTGCGTGTTCTTTGCAGTTGAATGTATATATATATATACACAGGGTGATTCAAAAGTCAGGTTACATAGGGAAATACTGTATTAATAATGATACAGGGGAATAGTCCACATCACATGTTCGATATGGCCACCGTTAACGGCAATGCACTTGTGCAGCTAGCTAGGAATATAACATCAATGTGCTCCTCCTTCGTAAATCTCATAACTCATTTACCTGCAAAGAAACAGAAAAGCCCTATGTAACCTGACTTCTGAATCACCCTGTATATATATATATATATATATGCACTAATTGAAATTTATTAAAAATTAATTAAAAGTAAAATAAAAATAAATAAAAAAAATAAGAATGAATTTCATTTAAAAGTAATCTTTTAAAAAATACGTATATATGATATATTCCTTCTATGGAAATATTTTGCATCACAAAATTAAAAAATAAATCTATTTCATTACGTTGATGTTTTTCGTTTTGTTGGAAAACTCCGGTTCTTGAAGATACATTTCTCGTGTATTAACAAATTTCTTGTGATAAAATGGATTTTTAAAGAACTTAACGAAACTCGAGAATTTCCACGTTTTTAGGCAAGTTTTAGTCATTTTTTTCCCTCAAGACGACTATCCCCCACGTTCGAAATGTCCACGTTTTTAGGCAAGTTTCAATCAGTTTTTCCCTGAAGACGACTATCCCCCACGTTCGAAATGTCCACGTTTTTAGGCAAGTTTCAGTCAGTTTTTCCCTGAAGACGACTATCCCCCACGTTCGAAATGTCCACGTTTTTAGGCAAGTTTCAGTCAGTTTTTCCTTGAAGACGACTATGCCCCACGTTCGAAATGTCCACGTTTTTACACAAGTTTCAGTCAGTTTTTCCCCGAATACGACTATCCCTCACGTTCGAAATGCCCATAAATGTTGTTGATTTTCTGAGGAAAATTTAAAGACATTCTCCCATTTTTTGCCCATCCTGTGTATTTAATTAAACATGGCTGTTACGTTATTTTTTTCAAGTTAGTGTTAATTATCGTATGGATAGGTATTTGCATGACGTCTGAGTTATGGTATAAAAATGCGCGCATTCCAGTTCATACAAAGCTGGTGTATGTGGTGGTATTTGATATGATCTGTTTTACATACTTCGTTGCTCCGTTTATGCAAAAACATCTCACCTTTACACCTTTACATTCATTTGGAAGGAATTTAACCAGAGGAATAAAATTAATACCCAAGGAAGAGTTTTGGAGGGGTATTTTTTTTATTTACCGTCAATCCCATTTCATCCTTTACCCAAGCGTGAGAAATCAGCAAGTGGGAATCTGAAAAGAAGCAATTCTCAAAGCGATCCATTCCCATAGCAGAAATTCCCATATTAAGTTAGCTTTTTATTCAAAATACCTCTCGGACCGGCAACTGCATCATGATCCTTTCTGCGCTTTCCCAAATCAGGAAAAAAAACTCTTTTTCCCAATTCTGGAATTTCCACTCCTGACATTCTCATTTGTGGACCGCTCGGGTGAGAATCAGAATGATATTGAGTGAAAAGTAATCTTTTGAAGGACTTCCGTAATTTTATAAAACACTATCGAATGCATTGCTAAATTTATAGGGAAAGAAGCCTTTAATATTCATATAATGATGAAACTATTTCCGGACACCGCAAGTGCAATGTACAGAAGGGTGACAAACGTAAACAATCACCTTGTTTTATGTTCACAGTTTTTGATTTGTTGATAAAAGTCAATATATAATAACATATCTATTAAATCACTATATCTAAAATCGTGTTGCTTTCCCCTTTGTGTTAATATATAAAGCTTACATACCTTCTTTCATTCCATTGATAAGCTTTGCAATTTGTTCTGGAAAACAACTATCGTATATTTTACATATATTTTATTTATATTTTATTATATTTTACGTTCAGTAAAATTATATATCAACCAATTATTGCCACATATAAAACAGTATAGATAAATAGATATTAAAAAAAACTTGGTAGATATGCCAACAAAAGAAAAATGTACACTGTACAGTGTGTCAGAGAAATTAATCATTTACAATCTACATTTTTAATTTCTTTATAACCGAGGTATTTGTCCCTTTCCGCTCGTTATTTTCCCCTCATTTCCATTTCAAATGTTTAATTTTTCATATTTCTCAACGTGTTTTCCCCTTTCTGTTTTTTTATTTTCCTTCTATCTTTCTGTCTCTCATCTCCATATATAGATAGTTAAAAGTATCACATGAAGTTAATAAGAAATGAAATAAACTGCCTTCCGGGACTGCTTCAGGGCATTTTGCTAATAATTTTATGAGCGGACACAAAGTTATAGAAAACTCTTTATTTTTTCCTTCTAAAACGTGTGCAAACATGGGTTTTAGTAAATCTATAGATTAGGGAGTAAGCTGAGCGTTTCTCAATGAATAAATGTGGTAGGAGGCGCTGGTCGGGTCTGGATTCGGAGTAATTGGAGTTTTCAGATGCTACAGGCTGAGTGTCAGAAGAAAGAAGTAAACTTAGTAAAATATAAATAATGGTTTTCTTTTAAAATATACGATGAATTACGCAGTATTTTTAATTATATTTCTGTTTCGTCTCGAATATTTACGAGTTAACATCAATTAGTTTCAAAGTTTAGGGTACCCTAGACTACAAATCTTTTCGTGCTTTCGTCAAGACGAAATAAAACCGCTCTTATCGTAAATTAGGGTAATTATATTATTTAACTGGGGTGGGTTGGGGGTGAGGGAGCTCTTGTTAGACACTAAAACAAGGTAGAATAATCACCCTGTCTGAAATTGAGTCGGTATTGGCATTCCTTAAAATACAACAAATAATTGTTATCGCTGAATGCAGAGAGAGAGAGAGAGAGAGAGAGAGAGAGAGAGAGAGAGAGAGAGAGAGAGAGAGAGAGAGAGAGAGAGCTCTGCATTCTTTATTTCACTTTTTTGTATCCTCCAAATGATTGGTTCACACGTAGATAAGTGTTAAGCATGGCATGTGCCCCAGCCGTGTACACTTCATTACATGATCTCTCTCTCTCTCTCTCTCTCTCTCTCCTATATAAACAAATTCACTCTATATCTACATTACATACTTTCATGACGTATATACAATATATCTCCATTCTCTGTCTCGTTTCATTACTGTCTCTCCAACTCATCCAATCTCTCAATCCCACAAAATCTCTCTCTCTCTCTCTCTCTCTCTCTCTCCTCTCTCTCTCTCTCTATCTCTCTCTCTTTCTCTCTCTCCATTTCTATATTTACTCTCCTCCAGTCCATACAACACTCAAAATATACATGTGTTAAGTGCCATTGTGTTCCTTGCTAACGCGGAAGCAATCTGGGAACGTTCAATTAGAAACATATCTTGTCACTCGAATAAACAGCTAATAAATCTGTCTAATTATGGAATCAAATTGATTTTGGTATTAAAATAGCAAAATTGATGCTAATAATATGAATCCTTCTAAAGGCATAATAAAAACGTTTTAAATAATTTACATGCCAATTTTGTGGATAAAAAATATAATAATAATAATAATTTTGTGTGTGTGTGTGTGTGTGTGTGTGTGTGTGTGTGTGTGCGTGTGCGAGTGCGCGTGTGGCCGTATGAAAATCAGGGATTGATTGACAGTTGGGGAAAATTAATGAATAGTATTGATTAGGCCTATTAATTTACAGTTAAGGAATAATTCTTGCCATATTTTTAGGAATTATAAATTTACAGTATTCTAGAAATTAAAAAGTAACACAAATTATAAATCGTGATTAATATATATATATATATATATATATATATGAAAATTATTTCACGAAGGTAACACGTGAAAAATATTTATGATGAATAAAACCACGAAGGAAAGGAAACACAAAATGGTGCTCAAGCGCTTTCGTCTAATGACATCCTCAGTGTTCCTGAGGATGTCATTAGACGAAAGCGCTTGAGCACCATTTTGTGTTTCCTTTCCTTCGTGGTTTTATTCATCATATATATATATATATATATACATATATATATATACACAACATCTGAGCTCGTATAAAGTCAGAAACAGATGGTTTCATAGCCCAAAAAGAAAGGCTGATATCTAGATGACGCGAGTATGTAGTTCACTTTGTGTAGACAAAACAAGCTTGGTGTGTGTGTGTGTGTGGTGTGTGTGTGTGTGTGTATTGTAAATATGTTTCTCCCGTAAAAATACAACTGGCATATACACCCCGGGTGATACAAACTAAAAGAGCATAAATATAGTAATAATATAATTAATAAGTTTATGTTTTAAATATGGAAAATAGGATGATACGTCTTTTCCCCACTTGTAAAGAAGTCTCGTTAGTACTAATACGTTTTTTAAGACCAAATTTTTTTTCAAATTGAAACTACATTTCTTCAAAGGTTACGTAGGTTACAACAAACAAAATTAGAAAAAATGTATTAAAATAATGCTTAACAATTAAATATCGTGAATAGGGTGGCCATTTAAAAAGGAGGACACTGCGTGTGTGGCCGTACGTTAACATATATATATTATATATATATGTTAACGTACGGCCACATACGCAGTGTCCTCCTTTTTGGAAATTTGGAAATGGCCACCCTAAGGACAGAGTGCTCAAAAGACGGACTGTCCGCCTAAAGCCGGACGTCTGGCCACCCTAATCGTAAATAATATTGAAATTATCATAGCATATTACTAAAATTCCGGAGTTATTGAAGAATAGGGACCACAACCTTCTTTAGTTAGCTTTATAAGGCTAACTAACGAAAATATCATGACCTAACCTAACCAATCGTCAAGGGCGTACAGTTAACCTGAAGATTGGTTAGGTTAGCTCGTGATATTTTCGTTAGTTAGCCTTATAAGCCTAACTAAAGAAGGCTGGGGTCCCTATTCTTCAATAACTCCGAAATTCCTTGCAAGTCATGATTGTAAATAATTAATTCAATAAAATATTGTAAATGTTACAAATAAAATCAAGTGTGTGCGTGTGTATGTCCTTTTTCACGCAAATGCAGCAATTTACACCTGAACAATTTCTTATAAAAAGTAGACATACAGATTTTATTTGAATTACACAATCTCAAGTTGTATCTTCAGGTGATCCTACGTTGACTTTCTATATACAGTATAAATACATTTTACAATGCTACAGCGAGATGCTCATACCAAGAGTTTATAAATAGGGAAAAAGATATTTTGTAAAAATGATTAAAATTATTTTGTTTCTATCTAAAACTCAATTTGTAAAACTTCGTGTCTCGTTCTTGGTGTTTATGAATTATACGTTTTCCTTTCAAATTATTTCGTCTCCCCTAAATTTAATGTAATTAAATAGCGCATTTAAAGTGTTAATTTAAAATACATTTTTAAATTTAATTCTCTGTTAAAGATCCCCCTTGTCTGAAATGGACACGAGGAAAGGGCTTAAGAATGGAATAATCTCAAGAGACTTGTAAACAAATTGTGGAAGTTGAACTGGTAATAAATATTAATTAGTCTAAAAGTCCAGAGAAGATGGGGGCGAATTAACACAAGTTTAAATACGATAAAAGTTATAATATTCAATTCTAGCATCTTTTTGTCGATAATTTCGATAATTTTTCGAATGACTCGTGCTTCGATTATTCCATTCAATTATTTATATATAATAGATGATTTTAAGAACGAACAATTTTATAGGCTTTAAACTAGCGGAGCGACCCGGCGTTACCCGGGTGGAAGTTGAACGTTATATATATATATATATACTATGTATGCCCGGTTAGGTTAATTGAATGTCCGGTAAGGTCAACTGAATACCCAAGTAGATTAAATGAATGGGAGCTATTGAAGAATAGGGACCCCAGCCTTCTTTAGTTAAGCTTATAAGGCTAACTAACGAAAATATCACGACCTAACCTAACCAATCGTTAGGTTAACTGTACGCCCTTGACGATTGGTTAGATTAGGTCATGATATTTTCGTTAGTTAGCCTTATAAAGCTAACTAAAGAAGGCTGGGGTCCCTATTCTTCAATAGCTCCAATGAATGCCCGGTTAGGTCAACTGAATGCCCACTTAGATTAATTGAATGCCAGGTTAGGTTAATTGAATGCCCAGTTAGGTTAATTGTACGACCTTGACGATTGGTTAGGTATTTGTGACGGTCGAACTGCCAACGAGCTTTCTTTCTTTGTTTCTTATGGCCGGCCAAACCATTAACCAGATTTGGATGAGACTTGGGGGATAGGGGTAACTGAGGCCGGGGAAGAACATAGGCTATGTGGCATCGCCTCGAGGTCATCTGCGGCCGCTGGAGGCCTCTGGATGCTGGATTGGTGGAAAGATAGTGACATCATAGATATGTCATAAAAGATAGACATAAAATGGGAGGAGCTCTAGCATATATATATATATATATAGGCTATGTGGCGTCGGCCTCCGAGGTCATATATATACATATATGACTTAACCTAAAATCGAAGAATAATCGAAGAATAATATATTGCCCCTTTACAAGTCCCTAGTCAGGCCTCATTTAGAATATGCCGTTCAGTTTTGGTACCCGTATTTGCGGGAGGATATTGATAGGTTGGAAAGGGTTCAGCGACGCGCCACGAAACTAATTCCGTCACTATGCAACAAGTCTTACGAAGATAGGATTAAAGAGTTAGACTTGCATTCACTCGAAACTAGAAAATCGTTAATAAAATCGTTAATAAAATCGATAACGTAAATTTTGACAAACTGTTCACTTTCGATAATAGCAATACACGTAATAACGGATTTAAATTACGTGGCAGACGTTTCATTACTAACATCGCTAAAAACTTTTTTACATTTAAAGTAATTGATAAATGGAATAATCTTCCCGCGTCCGTCGTGAACTCTACCAGCGTTAATATGTTTAAAAACCGTTTAGATAGACATTTTAAAAATATTAATGTCGTTTAAAATAATAAAACAATTAACAACAGGAGCTCTGGGGGTAATGGTCGAGATTTGAGTCTGTTGACGATTAATGCCAGCTTGTGACATGCCAGCGTGTGATATGCCAGCAATAAAATTAGATTAAAAAAAAATTAGATTAACACAAACTTAGATGTAGCTCGTAGCGTAAACTAATTCACTTTTTATTATACTCTTCATACTTTTTTTTTGTTCTTTTTTTATCTTCTCTTTACTTGCATGTCTGTAGTTTGTATGGTATGATAGTGTTTGAGTTAAGACTGTGTTTGCATGGTATGTAAGCGTTCATATTTTACTTCTTTTCATCTTTCACCCCTCCTGTTCTCTTCGACTATTTTTCCGACTTGTCGGCAGTGGCCGGCGGATGATGATGGTGAGTCTCTCTCTCTCTCTCTCTCTCTCTCTCTCTCTCTCTCTGAATGAATGTTAACACACGAATGATAGGTTTTGCTACTTACTTAACCCCTTATTTTCTTCTTTTAACTCCCTACTCTCTTCTTTCTCTCGGGCTAACCTTAGAGTGGATCTTAGGGTCTTTGTTAGCCTTAGCTTTTGTAAATCTGTAGATATATAGCGTTCAACTTCCACCCGGGCAACGCCGGGTCGCTCCGCTAGTATATATATATATATATATACAGTATATATGATTGGTACATTACGATGCATACGGTAGAGCCCTATCAAAATAATTTGGTTATCCTATCGCCCATGCACATCCTTTTAGACCCGATTAACACTTCGCGGATGGCTCTTCTGAAAGCTATAACTTTTTTCAGAAGAAACTACATCACAAGCACCTTTACACCAAAAGACAGAGGACGTCGTCGCGAATAATTCGATGTAAACATCGAACAAATTCGTTCACTACAAAAAGTTTACACCAAAATGTTGTAAAAATGTTGTTCAGCTGAGTAAACTGTTTGTCTGCATTAGTGGAACTTATTCTTTCGAGAGTTCTAAGGTCCGCCCAACGGAGCTATTTTACAATCTGTGTTGTTTGTGGTAAAAAATAATAAATAATTTTGTGTCTAGTCAGACCACATTTGTACAAAATTTTATACTCTTTTTGTGAAATCGAAAAAAAGCAAGTCAGTCCATAAATTTACAAAAAATACTACAGCCATAAAATTTTTTAGCTTCACATCCAAAGACATTAAAGCCAACTTTGTGAAGATACACTAAAAAATGTGAGTACTTCGTAAGCGTAAAGTAAATGTTAAGTTCCCACTGAGTTAAAAACTTTTGTCCTGCTTAGCAGATAGATGGTAAGGGAAGCTATATTTTGGGGCCTCTTTACTTGTGACCCGTTGCTCACGTTGGGATTACATCATGAAAAAGAAAAAAATCTGTATTTGTCATTTACTATTACTTATTCGGACTACAGTGAATTTAATTTTCCCAGAAGAGTTCCTTGTTCCATGCACGGTTTATGTGTAATATAAAAGTTTTTTAGTGATTCTGAGATTTTTTTTCTCAATTTTCCTATATAAAATTCTGCAGAATAGTAAATTAATATATGTGATTGGAGGGGAGTTAGGGGTGGGGTTCGAAGAAAAATGAAAAAAAAAATCTCGTAAAATAAATTCACTTTCCCCATTTTGAGGGTTACCTTCCCTCGTGGTCACTTTATTGAGAAACAAATTTCACTGTGCACATTTACGGGCAACAACTTTTTAATGAAGTACATTTTATAGATCAGAAATGAGCAGCATCGATGATACTATATCTTCGATACTGTATCTTAAATACAAATTTTATCTTGTAGTTGTATCTTGAACAAAAATATAAAAGTATCTTGCATATTTTATGTTTGATACAATTTTATCTGTATCTTGTATCTTAAAATGGTATACTTGATACAAAATATATTTCACGAATCTCAATCCACGTCGTCGTGACTTTTGAAGTGTTAATCATTAAGGATTACGTTATCAGTCTTTATTCACATACCAAAACTAATTTTGGGGATGATGACCTCCTTATTCTTGTAAAACATTCCTCTTAATAATACCCAACATTTTATTTGCCTATTTCTCACCTTTAATCACTTTAGAAAATTTTTGGATCACCATTAACTATAATGACAAGATCTTTTTTACGCATCTAGCATCCTCTATCCAGTTTTCTTGCATTTTATAAGTAAAGTTTTTTAGCTATTTCTAACAAATTGGATAACTATGCATTTTGAACATAGAATTCCAGCTGCCATTTACTTGCCTGGGACTAGCCTTTTTAAATTTATTTTAACCTTTTTAACTTGATTGTGTGTGTGTGTGTGTGTGTGTGTGTGTGCGCGTGTGTGTGAGACATGACTAGAAGCAGCTGACCTTGGAGGGGATGGGGATGGGGGATAGAAGAAATAATGATAATATTCACCATTGACCGACTCTTAACGGGGAAATAATAATAATAATAATAATAATAATAATAATAATAATAATAACAATAATATATGTTCGGCGAGAGAGAGAGAGAGAGAGAGAAATTATTACATTATATTTCATTGATCATTTTGTGTAGTGACATGTTATCAGGGTATGGAGTATGTTTACACAGGTATGTTGGTATCCATAAGAATAGATACCAAAAGTACAACTTTTCAAATAAAATATTTTTTTTTTGGTATGCAAATGCACCGAGTGGGTTAGGCCCCGCACACAAAAAATGCACTTATGTAGAGAGAGAGAGAGTGTGTGTGTGTGTGTGTGTGTGTGTGTGTGTGTGTGTGTGAGGCCATATATTGGTATCTGAGCAAGCTTTATATTTATATAGCTGTCAAAAAAGCGATAAGAGGGAAAGATGATCAGAGGGGTGCCTTATCTTATCACCGTTATCTTATGACCCCAAAAAATCCACACACCTCTTTGAGAGATTAAACTTTTTGCCTTTTCCACTTTCCCCCTCCCCCTTCCCCTCGTTTCCTCTCACTGACACTGGTACTGGTACCGCGGCCTTTCTATCATACATTTTTGCGCCTATAATACTACTTCACCTAACCAAAAACCGTAAACTGTGGTGTTTAATCTTGAATTTTCAACCTTATCTAAAAAGTTATTTTTACTTTAATGGTATTGATCGACATTTGTACTGAATCAAAAACTTGATTTTGGCCTTGCATGTTATCGCTAAATAATCTGAAATCTACCTGAACTGCAAATTGGATAGCATGCAAACTCGCCGTCGGAAACGTTGCGGGTTATTCATCTATAACTAATATTGATTTTGAAAAAATTATCATCAAATTATCAATTAGCAAGCTGGGTATTTATAACCCTCTCGCGTACCACCTAAAAGAGCTCCGCGTACCACACGTTTGGAATCACTGATTTATTTGACTTAAAAGTTCATTCTTCCATATTATTTCTAATCTCTAAACTTACACTGATTAGAGAAGTATCTCGTATCGAGAAAAGTATCTTAGATATGAATTTTGTATCTCTGGAGCTTGCTTTTTTCTTAAAAAGTATCTTGTATCTTATATCTTTGATACATTTCTTAAGGTATCTTGCCCATCTCTGATATATATAAATATATATATACACACACGAGTGTATACATGTATATGAGAACAAGTAGGGTTCGAACGAGCGTTGCGTGATATAAGAGTCATCGGCTTCACAAAATGAGTCATCCGGTCTCTAAAAGAGGATCGTTCAAGATCAGTGGCATCAAAGTTGTGCTTCCTTGCCTTTACAAGGAGTATTAATGGCTTAAATAAAATAACCGCACTTTTCATGTCAAATACCACAAAGATTTCACTGATTTTGCAATTCCTTTATATTTATATATACAGGGTGATTCAAAAGTCAGGTTACATAGGGCTTTTCTGTTTCTTTGCAGGTAAATGAGTTATGAGATGTTATCGAAGGAGGAGCGCATTGATGTGATATTCCTAGCTGGCTGCACAAGTCCATTTCCGTTAACGGTGGCCATATCGAACATGTGATGTGACTATTCCCCTGTATCATTACATAATACAATATTTCCCTATGTAACCTGACTTTTGAATCACCCTGTATATATATATATATATATGTGTGTGTGTGTGTGTGTGTTTTTCAATGTAAATATACATATATATTTACATTGAAAAGCATAGTTCCTATGTTTCCAGAATTTTGACTCACCCTGTGTGTGTGTGTGTGTGTGTGTGTGTGTGTGTTGTGTGTATATATATATACTATCAATTTTGCACTTATTTCCGAGTCACTTACATAAAGTACTCTGATACCCTCCTCCTTTTAAAGGGCACAGATAAGGGGACCTTCTCAGTGAACATTACTCCACAAGGGGTATTAGGGGGAATTTAAAACTCCCCTATTTACCCCTGATTAATTCCTTACAAGGAATTTCCTCAGGGATAATTCCCTAAACTTGACTAATCAAAACTTACTGTGAGCCTAATAGCAATGAAAAATAGCTGGGGTAAGCCCCAGGGAGGGGGGGGAAATAAAGACGGAGAGAGGAAGTGAAAGCAATGAGTAGGAAGGCGGTGGAGAGAGAGAGAGAGAGAGAGAGAGAGAGAGAGAGAGAGAGAGAGAGAGAGAGAGAGAGAGAGAGTTTAGTGTCAGCTTTTAACCATTTTTGAGTCACTCTCTCTCATCGAATGGAAGTGAAAAGGAGGTGGAAAAGATGTCGAGCGGAAAAGGAAGAAAGAATAGAAATGAGAATCCGATTCAGTGCGAATAACCTGAATGCAGATTCCTTTCGATGTTTTTCCTTTTCCATTGTTTTATATATATATATATATATATATATATATATATATATATATATATATATATATATATATATATATATATATATATATATATATATATATATACTGTATATATATATATATAACAAATAAAGAATATGTAAGTGAGCTTCATACACAACTCTCTCTCTCTCTCTCTCTCTCTAATGCTGCATTTATAATCTCAAATTCAGAAATGACGTAATAAATTTTTTTCAATTAAAACACATTTTTAAAATAAATAAATAAAATAATTAACTAATAAATAAATTACTTAACCAATTAATAAAATCCTCTTTATTATAACGGCCCAATAAGCACAGTGCAGCGCCGGTTTTCTTTTTACCTTTATTTCGTTTTGCCAGCGGGGAGTGCCAATATATCTGGCCGTCCTTAGGGTGGAGAGAGTTTAGCTGAGGAGCTGGAGGTGCCACATTGCCACTTTCTTAACTTACCCCTGCATTAGTAGAATTTCTCTATTATTGGGGGTCTAACTGGTATCTGGTTATTATTATTATTATTATTATTAATATTATTATAATTATTATTATTAAGGCTAAAAAAATAACAGTTTATTCAAACACTTTATTAAGCAATTTTGTCAAATTAAATAGACTTAAAGCGTACTTATATATATATATATATATATATATATATATATATATATAGTAGAACACTTAATATACTATATATATATATATATATATTATTATGCACTTTTAATGGAAATTATATGTTGAAAGGTACAATAAACATAATCTTAAAATATGCTCATATATTTACATATTTAACAAATATATTCTAACTATGATATTGACAAGTGTTAAAGTGTGACTTTCTTTATTTGTAAATTAGAAAGTAGTAGAAAAGGTCTTTTTAACTTTTTTTACTTTCAATAAATAAACGATAGAGTAAAAGGTAATGAAAGTATGTAAGTAAATAAAAATGGCTTTACTGTGCTCTTTTGTTTACTCTCTCTCTCTCTCTCTCACTCAGGGAAAAGGAGTATAGCTGAAGAAGGATTCCATTGAAAATCTAATTACATGTCTATTATTGAAAGGAATTTACTTTGTTTCCATTTCAGTTTGTATTTTATAAACGTGCTTTGACGTGTAAGGATGACTCAGACATGCAACAATCTAGTGTACGATATCTTCTTCTTGATAACTTTGTCAAACTTTCCTATTACTTTGTTTAAACACTTTTTCTGCCAAAAATTTGCAACTTTGAATAAGATAACGTTATTAAAGTGTGTATGTATATATATATATACTTTTCAACCTTTCACTTGTTCCGTGTAGTGATTTCTCACCTCAGAAAAGTCAGGCTTGTTCCCTGCTCCTTATATATATATATATATATATATATATATATATATATATGTTAAAAATCCCACTTGAAATTAAAAAGATTAAAAGATACAAAGCTTTTCGAGGAGCTCCACACTTCTTCGTTCAGGCAAGAAGATTATATATAAAATAGAATAAACATTGCAGGGAAAGAACAGGAAATAAACCTCATGTATTTGGCAGATGGAAACGATGCAGGAAAAATTAAAAAATGGTGTCTCGGGTTAGATTTTGATTCAAAAGACGATCAGTGTAAAAATTTATCTCTCTCATTATCGAAATTATCAATATTTTCAATCAAGAAGGATTCAGTTAGTTTCCTCCTATTTTGTCCTCTATATGTAACTGACGGTCCGAATTATTGAAAGCAATTGAATGATCTGAATTAGTCGTATGTTGATGCAGAGCTGAATTAGGGTCGCCGATTCTGAGATTGTATTTATGTTTATAGCTTTCTTTTGTCAACCAAACCTTTAGTTCCTCTAAAGTATAATTCATGAGAGTTTCTACATGGAGTCTTATAAACTCCAGAATTATCTGAGGCAAACTCAGATTTGACGTTATGAAGGTAAATTTTAGTAATGTAATTCATCTTTTGGTAACCAAATTAATAGAATTACTTTAAGTATTCTTTTGTCATGTCAAATTCTGTAGGCAAAACTAGAATACTATTTTACCCTCGGGAAATCTGTGATACATTAGTATAAAATTTCTTCATAGTAAGTTTAAAAGTCCCGTTTACAAATGCCCAAGGGTAACCTATTTTAGCGGAAAGGTTTTTCATAAAATTAATCTCATTGTCCAAACACTGAAGGCTACAGATTCCAATGGCACGAAGATACATACCAGTTAAAATACTTCTCTTTGTATAAAGAAAATAAGAGGTAGGCCAATGTACATATAAATTTCAAGGATAGTATTTTCACGAATTTGGACTTTTCAATGACTATTTTTCTGAACTTGCTATGTGTATCCTCAATTTACTTTCTATTGATTAAAGAAAACTTTGTCTTTTACGCCCGTATTTTTCATTCGATGGTTCGTCTTATAGATAGGAATACGGTCTTTGTATGGGTTCTCCTCTTTCTGCCACTTTGAGTAACTTATATATATATAGAACTTTCTGAGCGGAACTTTCTTTTCACTATAATTGAGTCTTCACTTCTTTGGTATCGCTACGTTGATGATCCGTTTGTTGCTCTTCGTAACAGTTTAGATCAGCAATCGATGTACGTTGGATTTCCTCTCCTTCTGTCTCTACAAAAAGAGGTATTTTAATTGGCTTGTTTTTCCGTGCCTTCAATTTTTTGAAAATGAGGTTAATTTTATCAAAGACGCTAAATTAGGTTATCCTCGGGCTTTTGTAAACAGGGTTTTAAATTTACTGAGAAAATATTTTATAGTTATGTTCCACAAATTTTGCGACAACAAAAAATATTTTAGTTTTACCGACAGAATGCGAGATGTCAAAAGAATGCTTAATAATTCTATTAAACTGGTTACCACTATCAACTACACGACCAGAAATTACCTTCGGAGTTTATAAAATTCCATATAGAAACTGTTACTAAGTTTATATTGGAGGAAAAAAAAAATTTGTTAACAGAACCTACAAACATAAATACAGTTTCAAAATCGGCGAACCTAATTCAGCTCTGCATCAACATACGACTAATTAAGATCATTTAATTAGTTTTAATAATTCGAACCTTCAGTTACGTATAGAGGACGAAAACGGAAAGAAACTAACTGAATACCTTTTAATTGAAAATATTGATAACTTTAATAATAATCCAGACCATCTTTACAATGATCGTCTTTTAAATCAAATTCTAACCCGAGACACCATTTTCAA
>JAJOZX010004065.1:72500-95000 GCA_023014485.1 Bathynomus jamesi
ATCATCCGTCCAAATTAATGAATAGACACGAGGAAAAAAAAAAAAGCAGAGAAATGAGACAAACGCCATTATCGATAACCTTCCCCCGAGTCCATAAGAGTCAACTCCACGACTAAACACGAATAAACATGAATATATCAATTATCAGTACCGAAAGGCGAGGCTTATTTATATAGACCCAGTTTAGTCATTCTTTTCAAGGATATTGTTTGAAAAAAAAAAGAAAAAGAAAAATTTTGTGTACCAAGATTATCTCTTTATTCAGCCATATAATTTTTTAATTAATTACTAATTAAAATTATTAATTAAAATAATTAAAAATAATTAAAATTAAAATAATTAAAATTAATTAAAATTAATTAAAATAATTAAAAATAATTAAAATTAATTAAAATAATTAAAAATAATTAAAAATAAAAATAATAAAATAATTAAAATTAATAAAAATAATTAAAATTAATAAAAATAATTAAAATTAAAATTAATTACAATAATTAAAATTAATTAAAATTAAAAAATAATTAAATTAATTAAAATTAATTAAAATAATTAAAATAATTAAAATTAATTAAAATAAACAAAATGATTATTCTTTAATTTTTCCTCAAACCTTTAAAAGAAAATCGGTTTCATGATTAAATTACTATTTTCTTCACTTAAAATAAAAAAAAATGACCTTGAAACTACCTTTTCTTTTAGGTTATTCAACAATTAATTTTTACTTTATTTACGTTCAAATCAACAATAATGAGAGTAAGCCATAAAATTATCATGTAAAAAAAGTAACGCGGATTACTGTACAGGGTGTTCCGTAAGCGAGTGTAACATTAAATGTAACGATTACATTAAATTCTACCCTGACTTATGGAATACCCTGTATATAAATGTCACGATCCTACGTGTGTAAATTGTGTATAATGTAAGTTATAATTAGTGCCATGGAAGGTAATTCTCATCACTGCATCATATTTGACAGTTTTTTACGTTATATAATACTTAAAGTTACATGTTTTTTGGACTGAGAAATGTACTTGTATCCTCTCTGTACTCCCTTTTGAATGCTAAAGACTTACTATTATTATTATTATTATTATTATTATTATTATAGTTACTTACTATTCTATATCTTTATTGAGAGAAATATTGGACCGTCAACTGGGGATACTTGGGACAGTGGTGTGTGTGTGTGTGTGGGGGGGGGGGGGGGGGGGGGGAATTGGAAAATTTAGTTTTTGAGGGTTCAATAGCATTTTTAAATAAAAAAGAGCTGAATTTGGGGGCATTTTTTATTGTTTTACCTACTCGTATACACAGTATAAAGTATCTAACTATAACTATCAAGAAGGTCAATATGTCCCAAGTTACCCCCACTGTCCTCAGTATCCCCAGTTGACGGTACTTGTATTCATTCTCTGCTGTCTTTTGAATAATAAAATTTTTAAATTTTAATACTTATTAACTCCGTTAAACTCCCAGGGTCCAGAGCTGGGCACTTGCGTTTTTTTGCCCGTTTTTTTGCGGTACTGCGGTACTGCGGTACTACCGTGTTGGTCGGTACCGCGGAAAGTACCGCGGGAAATTTGAATGCGGTAGCGGTACTGCTGTACTTTCAGCGATCCTTTGCGGTACTGCGTTATGCGGTACCGGTTTGGTAATGCGGTAGTAGTACCGCAGTACCGCAGTACCGCAAAAAAACGGGCAAAAAAACGCAAGTGCCCAGCTCTGCCAGGGTCACTTTAATGATGTTTTCGTTAACGCCAGACGATTTTATCCCGTTTCAGAAGAAAAAAATCCTGGCCATTAAATGGTTTTAGGGAGCTGGTTATCTATAGTTATTATAATAGATAATAAAATAGATTATTTTAATTAAGTATTTATTAATAGTTAATTATAAACATTGGAAAAATATTTGACATTTATTTTGGGGGGGGGGGGGGGGGGGGGGGGGGGGGTTATTTTAGTATTTTATTTTGGGTTCTGATCATTTTAAGTGGATTAGAAAGGTCTATTTGAATTTCTCTCTGGATTCTTTCCAGTCATCCAAGGATCTAATTTTGTTATATCGTAAGCCTTAATTTCCTAGAGGGCTATTTTATGAGGTATTTTCCATTTTACAAATTTGGTTGACACTTAACATAACCTGTCCTAACTTAATCTAACTTGTCGATTAGATATTACGTCGAGGGAACCACGTAAGTCAGTTTTGTTGCGTGTTGACACCTTTGTGGAAATTGTAAGTAATGACATCATCATGGGCAAAATGGCTACATCACAGACCAACCTCCATATAGGCTGGAGGTATGATTTTTTAGTACAGTTAATAAAAACAAAAAATAGTAATGACATTCCCGTAGTCTACAAACCCAATTTCGTTCCCATATTAACTACTAAGTGTGCCCAGAAACTAATAAATAGTTCATGCCATTCAATTAAAATAACAAACAAAAGTTGGGCACGTTTATTATATTACTGGCGAAAATATAGGTGCCACTATGACACAGTGCCTGCGAAAATTTTCGCTTTCTACATTGGTCACAAACGTACCGGAAGAACCTCCTCGAAAAATGTTAAAAAATGACGTTCTGTGATTGACCTGAATGTTGACCTCCTTCTGTACCACTAGGCCATGGGCATAAGCGAAACAACCAAGCTTGAAGTTAGGGTGGTGAGTTTCAGAAAGGGGCATAACCAAACTGGTTTCACTGGTAAACACATCCGGTTGATCACCCCTACTGGTAGGCAGGGGTACCAGTCTTCCTGATTTTTCCTGGCATGGGGAAATACAATGAGGATTCATAATTAATAATACAGTTAATATTATATTATAGTATATTGCATTAATTATATAATTAATATTAATTGAACATAAAAAATTCAAATAATAAAGAAAAATATATAGCATACACGACACTTTTTATTAACACACACACACACACACACATACACACACACACACACACACACATATATATATATATATATATATATATATATATATATATATATATATATATATATATATATATATATATATATATATATATATATATATGCAATAAAAGAGGTAAATACCCAAATATATAAAAAAAGAATAAATAAAAAAAAAGCATCCATGATGCGAGGAAGTAAAATAAGAATTTCTTATTATCGAATCGAATCTCATGACTTGAAATCGAGTTATATAAACAGGTCTTCTAATATCTACTTATTTTCAATAAGGCAAGATGTAAGTCAATTTATATGCAAATGCGAATATGCCTCCATTTCCCTAAAATCAATTGCATACAACACTCGAATAAAGAATGAACCTTTTAGAATTTTAATATATATATATATATATATATATATATATATATATATATATATATATATATATATATATATATATATATATATATATATATTATATATATATATATATAATTTTTTATTTTTTGGTTATTTGTAAAATAAGTTGGTATATTGAAATACTGGTTGAATTGTCCGTAGAGTTTCGTTACTTTCATAAATATGTTAGTATATTGAAATACTAGTTGCATTTTCCGTAGATTTTCTGTAAGAAAATTATTCTTGATATACTTGTAATAATAAAAATAATAATAATAATAATAATAATAATAATAACAATATAGTAGGCCTATATTTCATAACGTAATACAACCCAATATAATTATTTATAATACTTTACTCCGATAAATTATCGTAAACTTATTTCAAGAGTAGACTTGAAAACAATTTCCTTAAAAAACATACAAATTTTACTTTGACTCGACTTCATTTGGTAACAGTAAATAACCTTAAAACTGTCCTTTGAACGTACATGAATTGGGACGTCGTTTACTCGAAAGACTAAAATTGGAGCGGGTCTGCCATTCTCCGCCCTGCAGGTCACATTCAAAGTGTCTGCGACCATATAGTGATGTCTGAGTCCTATCAGCTGGGGAGTCTCCGGCAATTCTACGGAAAGAGGAAGGCTTAAAGTACACACACACACACACACACACACACACACACACACCACACACACACACACACACACACACACACATATATATATATATATATATATATATATATATATATATATATATATATATAATATATATATATATAACAGGTGTGCCATAAAAAAAGAGTACATTTTAAAAAGGCTATAAAATCAACATTTGTCATTTAATTTTAATAAAACTTCTAAACAATAAAACATATGTATTTATCTATATGCAAACAAGTTTTCAGACTAAAATATAAAATAATTAAAATTCTATCAACATTTAACGAAAGAGTATGATTTTTCTACTTAACATGCAAAAATTATTAAACCTTTTTAATATTTTTTTATAAAAATAATTTTTAACGTAAATTTACCTGAAATTATTAAAAAAAAATTGTTCGAGATGCTTTCCTTCTATTTCAATAACTTTTTTAATTCTTGGCCGGAATATGGGAGAACTTAGCAGAGCGAGTCTACAGGACTACGATAAAAGATGTCGCTCATCCACAGGAACAAGTAAATCGTACCATAGATGAATTCCGGCCAATAATAAAAAAGTTATTGAAATGGAAGGAAAGCATTTCGAATAATCTTTTTAATAATTTCAGGTAAATTTTACTTAAAAATTATTTTTATAAAAAAATATTAAAAAGGTTTAATCATTTTTGCATGTTAAGTAGAAAAATCATACTCTTTGGTTAAATGTTGATAGAATTTGAATTATTTGATATTTTAGTCTGAAAACTTGTTCGCATATAGATAAATACATACGTTTTATTGTGTAGAAGTTTTATTAAAATTAAATAAAAAATGTTGATTTTATAGCCTTTTTAAAATGTATCCTTTTTCTATGACACACCTGTTATATATATATATATATATATATATATATATATATTATATATATATATATATATATAATATATATATATATATATATATATATATATACTGTATAATTTAGGGCGGGTTGATATTTTGTATTCAAAAGTGACACATAGTGGAGGTTTCATATGGGTCACAGTGGTCACCCAGTAAATACAGTGTGTCCGTAAAGTCATGGTGGGATTTTAAATAGCTATATTATTGCAACGAAACATGATAATGAGATGAAAAAAAGGCAAATTGAAGAACAACTCTAAAAGAATAACTTTATTTAACGTAGTTCGATATGGGCTCCTCTGGTAGCCCTGCAGACATCTAGGCGGTGATTCAATTCCAGCCACACACGCCCAAGAACATCAGGAGTGACGGATGCGATAGCTTCCGTGATTCGCTCGTGCAAGTGATGAATATCCCTAATGGGTACACTGTACACGCTTTGCTTGACGTAACCCCACAAATAAAAGTCCAAAGGTGTCAGGTCTGGAGAGCGTGCAGGCCATGGCTTCCATCCTCCTCTTCCTATCCATCTCTGTGGAAATTTTTCATTAAGGAATTCTCGAACAACGTTGGCATAGTGCGGAGGAGCACCATCTTGCTGAAAGATGACATTATTGTCAATAAATTGGGGTACTGCAAAATGTTCCAACATAGCGAGGTAGTTGTGTGACGTCACAGTGGGTTCCGCGAAGAAAAATGGGCCAATCACTCGATCTCGTGCTAGAGCACACCACACATTAACTTTCGGGCTATTACGCTCATGTTCAACATAGGCATGTGGACAGCCTAGACTAACTACGAGATAAAGGTTAAGCTTAGCCTAGACTAACTACAAGATACAACTTTGAGAGTTGTTCTTAAATTTGGCATTGTTTCATCTCATTATCATGTTTCGTTGCAATAATATAGCTATTTAAAATCCCACCATGACTTTACGGACACACATCACCGCCTAGATGTCTGCAGGGCTACCAGAGGAGCCCATATCGAACTACGTTAAATAAAGTTATTCTTTTAGAGTTGTTCTTCAATTTGCCTTTTTTTCATCTCATTATCATGTTTCGTTGCAATAATATAGCTATTTAAAATCCCACCATGACTTTACGGACACACTGTACTGTATTTCGCGTATCCTAAGTCTCCTACCCCCGGCACAAATCTTCGGTTTTTAGTTTCAATTTGCGAAAATGTACATTTTTCAGTAAAAACTCGGATAAAAATTGTTTCATTTGTGTTAAACTCATGTTTCTTTTTTTTTTTTATTCAAACTCAAAGAAAATTACATTTTTACATGTTTTTGAATATATACTATATATTAAGATAAAAAAATAAAGAACCAATTAATGACTTGCGTAACATTTTTGAGAAATTAAACAACTGAATTTGTCTTCTACAAGAAAAAGAAAAAACATTAGCTAATGAAGTGCTCTTTTGCACGATGCATAAACTTAAGCTATTTAGAAAGTAACAACTGCATGTTTATTTATTCCACTGATCCTTTCCAATCAAATTTAAGCAATCTTTGCCGTGATTCCAGATGGTTAAAAATATATTTTTGGCGATTCTCGTAGCCAATTCGTACATGAGATGCATTCGTGACTAAATTCACAGTGCTTTCTACTCCTTGGTTGTGACAAGAAAAGGCTGATATTTTGAGTGGTTCTTGTTTTGTTAGCAAAAGTTCTTTATTGCTAAAGTTTCTCAGAAATGGAGGCGGATAAATTACCTCTTTCTGCCAATCAATCATTCCAGTGTAGTCTGAAGAATCAAAATTAAGAGTTTGAGGTAGGTCAAAGTTTCTTGATCCAGAAAATGTAGTTCTTGAAAGAATGATTCTCTGGATTGCAACCTCTCTAACTTCTCTTCTTGAGTCTGTTATCATCGATAGTAGAATATTTTCGGGGTTCTCAAAGTATGAGTTATTCTGAAACACCGGTTCCATGATCAATCTATATTTCTCCTTCAAGTCGCGCAGCAGATACCCTAAGTATCAAAAGTTAGATGATCCGTCGGATGCCAGTGGATGTGACTTAACTCAAAACCATCCTGAAGCATAAGATAGCATAATAATTCGTATATTCCTATATTCTCCGATTTGACCCTGGTACTCAATTTTTTACCTACTCGTGCTCTTTCCCTCTCCAGCTTCTTTCTATCAATCATATTGCCCTGATCCAGGATTCCCATATCTTTTAAAGCAGCATTAACAATTGCTGCTGCTGCCCTGCAACTAGGGTGGCCATTTAAAAAGGAGGCCACTGCGTATGTGGCCGTACGTTAACATCTATATATATATTATATATATATATATATATATATATATATATATATATGTTAACGTACGGCCACATACGCAGTGTCCTCCTTTTTGGAAATTTGGAAACGGCCACCCTAAGGACAGAGTGCTCAAAAGGCGGATTGTCCGCCTAAAGCCGGACGTCTGGCCATCCTACCTGCAACTCACTCTGTAACGATCTGCGGTCACTGCCAACTCTTCATAGGTATATCTGTTCCGTTCATTCTCTTGGTCTTCATCCTCTTGGTCGGTCTCTACCTCCATGCTCTCAGCACCGGCTGCGTCCTGTGATTCCTGTGATGTTGAAGGGACAACTCTGATAGCTTCAGTTAATTCTGCTCGTGATCTCATTCGGCATTCGTGTTCTTTTTGAGCTCTAGCAATAGACCTTTTCCTCATCAAAGCAGCTTTTCTATCAATTGGCCCCAGTTGGTTTAATCTTTGCTTTTGTCCTACAAAAGAATCCCACTCAGCAATTGTTATTTTATCCTTGCACTGCCAGGCACTTCTATCAATCCCTTTATCGTAGCAATCACAGGTACATACATCAAACATAGCATCATATTGGGAAACATTTTGTTCAAATCTCTTCTCATCTCTTCGGTTTATAAGAACCTCGTTCAACTTTGAGGCTGCTTCTATCAATCTAACAACTTTCTGAAAGATTCCACGAGTGCTTATTGTAGGGAAAGAGAACCTTCTCCATATGATTTCAACGTCTATTGCGACTATGTTACAACATTCATTAAAAGTAATCGATTTATTTGATTCAGTCTCTTCTCGTCGTCGCACAAAGTTGTAGTGCCTCACAACATCCGCTTTTGTTGGTGTCGTAGCTACTGGAAACTCGGAAGGATGTCCAAAGGCTGCATTTGACGACTTTTTTCTTGTTATCATGATTAATTTAACTTAATAACCAATAATTTAACTTAAAAACCAATAGTTCGAACCAATAATCAATAATAATTTCATTTAATCAATAATCTGAAACAAAAATAATGTAATTTTTTACAAAAAGTACTCAAAAAATTAGGGTTGCCACACTTTTTTTCACATTTTTAAAATTTGGCCACAAAGTGGCCAATCTGGCAACCCTTCATAAAACAAAAAAAGTATTCATAAATAAAGAAGATAGACCTTATTTGCTTTAAATAAAGGCAAATAAGGTCTTGTAACTTATTTTTAACATATCTTAAATATTGATGTTCAGTATAGGTTCAAAGCTTATTGTGAAATCTCAGCTAGAAGAGTGAGGAAAAAGGGGGGACTACGTGCGAGGGGTACAGGGGGTGGCACATAACTCAACTATAGTGTCGTTTTGAAAAAGAGCCAAAAACACCAACAACTTGTTTCGACCCGCCCTAATATATATATATATATATATATTCTCTTATTGAGATTATGTATCAGTCAGTCCAAACGCTTTCGTATGGAATACCTCAATTTTTTAATTAGAATAAGATATTATGCTTATTTTTAAGATTCGTACTGTGCATAAGCCAGAATTTAACTAATAAGAGAATTATTATGAATGAGATCAACTACTCATTATAATTCATCATAATATTAATTAAGTATTAATTCTATGATAATACTTACGAACAACGGTGAGATTTGCAAAACCTTCACCAATCTTGAACTTGGGACCATCACTCATAATTTCGCATTTGTACGTCCCTTCTGCCTTTGATGTAACTCCTCTTAAAGTTACGACGTGATCGTCCGATTCCTTTAGCTAATGAAAGAAAATGTTTTTTAAATTATTGAAGATTTTTAGCTGTATTAATGATTGAGAACTACATAGGCCTATAATAATTTATTCATAATAGTATTTATTAAATTGACAAAAAATATATCTATAAATTTTTTAAAATAGGTCCCTATATTATAGAAAAATATAGGTACTTTCCTGTTATCCCGGACCCCAGACGACTTTTAGCTGTATTAATGATTGAAAACTACATAGGCCTATAATAATTTATTCATAATAGCATTTATTAAATTGACAAAAAATATATCTATAAATTTTTTAAAATAGGTCCCTATATTATAGAAAAATATAGGTACTTTCCTGTTATCCCGGACCCCAGACGACTTTTAGCTGTATTAATGATTGAAAACTACATAGGCCTATAATAATTTATTCATAATAGCATTTATTAAATTGACAAAAAATATATCTATAAATTTTTAAAATAGGTCCCTATATTATAGAAAAATATAGGTACTTTCCTGTTATCCCGGACCTCAGACTTTTTTCCAGTTGCCAGACTTCAATTTTGACAGACTATTTTCGTTAAAACTAACGAAAATATCACGACTTAACCTAACCTTACCAACTAATTAGATTAATTGAATGCCCGGTTAGGTAAACTGTACGCCCTTGATAACTGGTTAGGTTAATTCGTGATATTTTCGTTAGTTTTAACGAAAATATTCTGTGTCAAAATTGAAGTCTGGCAATTGGCAAAAAGTCTGGGGTCCGGGATAACAGGAAAGTACCAAAATATATTTATTTAATTATTTAATTTTTTGTAATAACCTCCTCCCAAATTGTATACAGGGTGTTCGAAAAGTTTTTACCGAAAGGGGAATACATCGAAACTCGCAACCCGATGGAAAATACATTTATTTCTAAAACCACGTATCGTAAATGTTCAATATATTTCTCCTCGTTAATATAATGTATTTAATTACTTAATTTATAAAATTAATTAACCAATATAATTCCCAATGAGTACATTTTTCGTACACCCTGTTGAAAGTCTGTAACTTTTATCCATTTATAAATACAACCAATCAGAGAACGATAAATCTATCATTCAAATCCTATCAACCAATCACGAAGTGCGTGACGTATCATGAAATAATGACATGAAGATATCGGTGTATAACTGAAGAAACGCCTATAGAAAGATACTAAAAATGAAAGCTCTTTAGTTCGTTGTCGTGTTGTGCAGGGTAATTTAAACCGTCATAAAAGACGAACGAAATAAACGAACGAAGAACGAAACAAACGAACGTACGAACGAACAAACTAAAAAAAGAAAAAAAGGATTATTGCTCTTACGATGACGTGAATTCCATCGACTTGATGGACGTTCCTTTCTTCTCCCTCGATGAAAGAGTAGAACTGATTGTTGTCCTTGTACCAACGGAGGGAGTAGAACCCCTTCGTACCCACCCTCCACACGCATTTCAGCTGAACTGTTTGACCGACGCGGACAGGGTATGGTATCTCAACAGCTTCAACAACAACTTCCGCTGACCTTGGCGAGTTGTACGAAACTGAAAAGGTTTCAGTGACTCGTTTAATGATATTTCTATCTATCTATCTATCTATCTGTATATATCTATCTATTTATATATAAATACTGTATATATTTATTTATTTAATTATGCAGGAAAGAGGGGCCAAGGGCGATTACCCGCTGAAATGCCCCCCCCCCTCCCCCATAGAGGAAGAAATGAGCCAAACTCAAGGTCCAGGGTTTCCGAGATGCCTGGACACTCTGTGTTTAAAAGATTGGAGGTCATAAACAGGAGGAAAGATGGATTGAGGAAGATTGTTCCAGCGTTCACCGGTTGAGTAGATGAAAGATTGAAAATACCAATTAACGCTTGCGTTGGAGAGTTGGACATATCTGTGTATGTATGTCTGTTGTCTGTATCTCTCTATCTGTCTGTCTGTCTATCTGTATGTATGTATGCATGTGCATGTTTGTTTATATGCCCCTGTAGTCTGTATCCTGCCTACTGTATGTACTTAACGTCCTATCTGTCTGTCTACTTTTCTATCTGTGTCTGTCTGTATGATCTCTTTTTCTGATGGTCTGAAAATTGTGCGTGTGTGTGTGTGTGTGTGTGTGTGCGTGCGCGCGCGCGCGCTCCAAATTATTATATAGTGAACAAATATACAACATATTTTCCCAAATAATATATATATCCCGATTACCATTCAATATGGACACTTAAAAACCTAAAAATAACAAATGGCGGTATAATTATAGTGAAATTAATTCAATTTGAAGTTCTCACCATTAAACTGACTTTATACTTTAAATAATATTCATATAAAATTTAAAAAAATTAAAAATAGAATCCCTCCAACCCCCTCCACCCCCGTCCAAAAAAAAACAAAAGAAAAAAAAACGGAGGTTTTTCTAAAAAAATTTACTTTTGTAAGAAAATACCAAATTCAGTGCCACAAAACCGAGTAAAATTATTTTAAATTTGCATTTATTTCGAAAATCCCGAGGGATATAAAATTTTTGTAAAAAAAAAAAAAAAGAAAAAAAAAATTATAATAACGTAAATAAAATTATTAGGTCGGATTTGAACAAAAAAAAATCTGCGTCTAGTCTCAAAATATGTTTAAACTTTTAAGGAAGAAAAACGTGACTCGCAAAAGTGGCAGGTAATGATTGAATATATATATATATATATATATATATTTTTTTTTTTTTAAAGTTCGGGAAGAACCGATTCGCCTCTATTTAAAAGGGCATATCTCAGCGGAAAAACAAAGAAAAAGTGAGAGGAAAGACAGAGGAAAAAGAAAGGGTGGAGGGGACAGTCGAAGTGGAAAAAGACCAAGGATGAGAAAGACTGCAGGGTCGAGCCCCATCATCCTTGGGTGCTAGGGCCGGGAGGGCGCACGTGAAACCTCCAGGAACAAGCACGTACAAACGAGCACAAAGAGCACTCAAGAGCACGAGCTTAGAACCCCCTTGCGGGGATATATATATATATATATATATATATATATATATATATATATATGGGATGAATGAATGAATGATGCAAACGCACAAGGTAATATGGGATGAATTTCACAATTAAATACGTGAAATGAATGAATGATGCAAACGCACGAGGCAAAAGAAAAATGATTTCAAGGCCTTTCGTGTATTCAGAAGTACACCTCGTCAGGGAATGAAGGGAGAAGGCGAGATGACAATAATATGTACCTATATATACAACGGGCCAGAAAAACAAAAGGATTAGCGCATGATTAACGAGAGTTAATTAGAGGCAAAAGGTATTTTAACAGGATATTGTTAATTTTATACATTCCCGCACTGTTATTGAAATTATTTTTAAAATGAATAAATGCACATTCTAGAATATTCCTTTCAATTATATCTGTGTTTTTAACGAGCGCTTTAAAACTATCCCACTTGATACTATGATTACATCTATACATATGGTTAAACAATGCATTAGAATTATTTGCTGTTCTATACGCATATTTATACTGTTTTACCCTAATATCTAACGTTTTACCCGTTTCGCCTACATATATACTGAGTTACATTGTGTACATCCGATCGAATACACACTTTAAAAGTATTATTATACTTAAAGACTACACTGATACCAATTGCTTTAGGTGAAGTCGGAAGATATTGAAAATTGACATGGTAAGGTAGGCTAAGGATATTTTTACGCTCAAATTCCTTTACAGTTACGCTGTTATAAAGGACTTAGAATCATTTTTCTTTCTCCTTGTGGGTTTGCATCATATATATATATATATATATATATATATATATATATATATATATATATATATATATATATATATATATATATTAACTTAGTGTTGTTTGCTTCCGCCAGAACTGTTCATTCTGACGATGGCTAAGTTTGTTGCCCCACCTTAGACCTTCAGTTTAATGTGGAATTCGAACTACGACCCTCCAGGGAAGTCAGAAATTGCAAAGTCCTCACCAGGATTTAATCTCACGACTTTCCGATCAGCAGCCCCAGTATATTAACCACTAGGCTACCCACTACCCAGGGTATATAAATTACGTAAATTATACAAATTATGATTTAAATTAAGGGCTGGTGGTCCGTTAGGAAAAAAATACCCATTAACAGTAAAAAAAAAAGAAAAAAGCAGAGACAAACATTATTTGGGTATGATAATAAAAACCCACTCTAATAGACAGAGTTTATTTCCACAACAGTTTCGATGCCCACTGGCATCCTCTTCGGGTGGATACAGAAAAACGAATGAACCAAAAACAAGAGGGAAAACAGTCCAGGGACCATTCGTTTTTCTGTATCCACCCGAAGAGGATGCCAGTTGGCATCGAAACTGTTGTGGAAATAAACTGTCTATTAGAGTGGATTTTTATTATCATATTTTGACCTTCACGTAGAAAAGTGAAGTTTTTTTGTATTTATTATTTGGGTATGCTTTATTTCATCACAAAATTACGATGTGATGTGTCGCCACATTTCAGAAATGGAAGAAAAACAAAAACTGACCAGCAAGAAATAGGACGTTTTTAGAAAAAAATTTATTCACATTCTGTATACGTTTGAAACTTTAATAAAGAACATTTTAGTAAAGGACGTTCACTAAAGGACGTTCACTGAACGTCCTATTTATTTCTGGATGGACTTATAACACTGGTCAACAAAGATTTTTCATCAGAGTAAAATTTGTATTGGCTGGATAGCATTTTTCACGCTGATTCCAAAACTGTATTCAGATTTTTTCTAGCACGTATAGTTTTCAAGATGAAGGCATATATATAACTACACAGATTTAACCATTTTAAATAGGCAAAATACTAATATTTCAACATTTGATTGTGTTTATTTTATTGTTTTTTTTTAGTTTATTCATCTATTTATTTCAATTATCTTAATTATACATCTTATGTATTTAAGGTGGAGATTTTACGTCTAGCAGCATTGTGATTCAGGCAACAACGCCGTGCTTTGTGTGTCAAAAGATCAGTCCAGTCCAAGAACTTGTTGTGTCAAGTTGGTGTACATTTTTTTTGAATTTATAGTTTGCTCAGGTCAGTCAACATGCCTCGACAATGTAAGAATGACCCCGACAAGTTCTGTTTCGTATGCGGCCAGTTCACAACTAAAACACAGCGACGAAGTATTACAACCGACATTAAGAAAATATACAAGCTATACTTTGGTTGCCATCTAGGTGACCAAGATAAACCATGGGCGCCACATCAAATCTGTTCTGGCTGTTCAAATGGATTACGTGATTGGCTTAACAAAAAGAAAGCTTCAATGCCATTTGCCATACCCATGATATGGAGGGAGTCGAGAGATCATCATGAAGACTGTTATTTTTGTAGTGTGAACTTAATGGGTTTTCTGCCAAGAACAAACACCAGATTGTATATCCAAACTTGGATTCAGCACGTAGACCAGTAAAACATGATGAAACATTGCCCATTCCAATTCCCCAAAGTGATAGGCTAGATTCTATCATAGATGACATGGAAAGTGATGAAGATGCAACTGGCGTTTCCGGATCATCTACAGAACCAGAGTACACTTTTGAAGGTAGACATTTAGAGCCTAAAAAGTTAACCCAAGGACAGTTGAATGATCTTGTTAGAGACTTATCGCTGTCTAAAGAGAAATCAGAGCTTCTCGCCTCAAGACTAAAGGAGAACAATTTACTTGAAAACAATGTTCGTAATAGTTACTACCGAAAGCGGAATTTTGAATTAACAGCATTCTTTTCAGTAGACGGTCCTCTCTGTTATTGCCATGACATCAATGGACTATTTACAGCCATATCTCAGACGTATGTGGCATCTGAGTGGCGCCTCTTTATTGATTCGTCGCAGAGAAGCCTGAAAGCAGTTCTTTTGCATAATGGTAATATAATGCCATCCATCCCCATTGCCCATTCCGTCCATCTAAAAGAGACATATGACAATATGGATATACTACTTTAGGCAATAAAATACGACAGTCATCAATGGAATGTTTGTGGAGATCTAAAAGTTATAGGAATGCTTATGGGTATGCAGTCAGGATTCACAAATGGATATGTGAAAACTTTCTTGGAAGCAACAAGTCACCTGCGTATAAGGATGGAGTCAAGACCTCCTTGATGCCTTCAAAGAAATGGAGTGTCGAATGTCGTTAAATATTCACTTCCTGCATTCCCACTTAGATTTCTTTCCTGAAAACCTTGGTGCAGTGAGTGACGAGCAAGGAGAGCGCTTCCATCAAGATATTCAGATGATGGAGAAGCGCTACCAAGGATATTGGAATGAAAGCATGATGGCGGACCATTGTTGGATGCTGTATCGTGACAATCCAGGCCAAATTTACAAAAGGAAATCACACTCACAGCGCTTTTAATAAAATAATGTATATATTCTTTATTTATAAGTACATTGAATAAAGTATATGATGTATTTGTTGTTTAGCATTCCTAAGTGTGATCTATACATCCATAAATTTTCTTATAGCAATATCAAAAACTTAAAAATATCAAAACCAGTGTATCTATATAACTCTACGTGCTAGAAAGAAAATAAAACCAGATTCGGAATCAGCGCGAAATATGCATTAAGAAAAGTGTGATCATGTTTGTGATGAGAAAAAAAAGTTTCATTTTGTTGGCCAGTGTAATTATTAATCTTTCACAGAGAAAAAATATTGCTTTTTATCAACATTGAAATTTATCAAAACTTTTTCAGTGTTGATTTCTGAAGTCGGTCCTGAATTTGATGCAACATTAACCAGCTTCCATCAGTGTCTAATTACGGCTGATCGCGTTAGCTGAAATGAACACTAAAATTAGTAACGCTTAAGTTGATGAACCAACTTAGAAATCCATTACTGAAAAACTGTGCCAATTTGTCTGATTTACCAACCAATGGTAACATATATATATATATATATATATATATATATATATACTGTGTGTGTGTGTGTATATATATATGATATTACACCTGTAAAATGCATTATGAATGTTTTGCCCGAGAAAGGGATTCGAACCCAATTCCAATTTCATGCGATGAATAAAGTTCGAGTCCAATTTCGCTTGTAATTTCATTTCCGATAGATATATATATATATAAATATATATATATATATATATATTATATATATATATATATATATATATATATATAAAATGGACTCAAATCCGATTCGGATTTGAGTCTGACAATATAAAGAATCCTAATTCTCGCTGGAATCAAGCTCTGAATTTGGACTTTTATTAATAAACCCAATTACTCTATTTTTTTAATTAATATAACTAAACTGACAAGTAATTATTAATTATTAATTTTTTTTATATAATTGTATATAATTGTAAGCAATCACGCAACACTCCAAATATGGTCAAAAAATTTGGGGGGGAAGAGAATTATTTCAAAGAAATTAATTAATTTTACAAAATTGACTTCCTAAAATCATCATGAAAGAATTGAATAATGGCGGCCCTTGGCCCCTCCCCAACCCACCAAAAAAAAAACTTCTTCTTACATGAAAATATACAGACATGAAGTCATGTTAACACGAAGTTACACGAACCTACAAAATGATGTGTCATGCATATCAAAATTGATAAGTAACTCCCGATGGTGTTAGCAATGATAATACGAGAGTTAGGGCAATGATAGTCGTATTAGTTGGCCTGAGCTCTGTGCCACTTTCTGGCCCTCTTCATGTACTATTATTAATATTATTATAATTCATAAGTTGTAGGTAACAATTAGTACAACAGTTTTTGATTTCTGACATTTTGCCCTAACTTCGATTACCCGAGTGAGTAGCTAGCCTAGTGGGTAGAGCACCGGGTTGTTAATCTGAAAGTTCTGGGTTCGAATCTCGGCTCGGACTTCAGATTTGAGCGATTAATGTACTTCTCTATGTCTCCCACGATGGGACAATGGTTCTAACCCCACGAAAAACTGTGTAATGGGTGAAATAATGCTTTATTTTTACTTATTTTTAATAATAATAATAATAATAATACCAGTAATATTCGTGCTAACTTAATCCGAACTGGAAATTTTAATGGTTCTCTTATATTGTATTCTGTTTTAACTGTACTGACTCTAATCTTTGATCGGGTAGCGTGGTAGTTAGGCTGAGCGTCATAAGACAATAATGGCGGAACTCCTTTATACGGAACAGTAAAACACACGTTTTTCATTCATAGATATTCTTATTTATTTAATTTTGAAACACGGTGATTAAAGGGAGGGGTCCAGCGTCTAATTTACTAAACTATATGCTAACAGAGACAAAGAATGTCAGTCTATTACCGACTATAATTGAACAAAATTACATAAAAAAATAAGTTTCTATGTACACACACTACACATACTGTGTAGATCACGTCTTGCGATCACACACTAATTAAAAGAAATTTCTAAACGCATTAATACGAATATATCAATGGAAAAAATTGATTAAGATTCTATTTGATTTAAAGAATTTAATAATGAGTATAAATAACAAACCAACTAAAACACATTATCAATATCCTTCGTTAGTTCAAATCTCTGAAAAACATTTATTCAGTTTATTTGGAAACAACCATAAAATTCTTCGTCAGTCGCGATACCTATTTGAGGGGAGGGGGGGGGGGGGGAGAGAAAAAGAAACCTCTACCTGGGCATCCTGTAAACGGTTGGTTTCTTGAAACGTGCCCATCAAGCGTACCAATTATGATTTATTTTTAAAAGCTCTTATCTCAGTAGTTAATATAGAACATAGCAAATGTCATCAAGGAAGAACGGGAAAAAAAATGGGCACAACGTTCAGGCCAGACGAGCGAGACCCATAAGGCTAATTCCTGGATTATTGTTCCCATCACCATCAGGAGTCGAACCCCCGACCTCAGTGCTTCGCTTCTCATTAAGGAAACTGTATTATCCACGGTGCCACGAGCCATAACCGAGACCATTTAAAACTACCTATAATTTCCCTTCGTCACGTGATCTTTACCAGTAAAAGAGGTCAAAAGGGGTCAAAAGAGGTCAAATGCATAGAAGAATTTATATATTTTCACTAACACATAAAAAAATATTCGATTCCTAATCCATTTTATAAGATTTTACTTCCGGATACAAATAAGGAAAAAAAAATAGTGAATCCCGATGAAAATCCAAGAAGAATCCTTAAGTCCTGTCCGGATTTCATCTCCGGCCAGAAAATCCTGCAAGGCCAGAATCAATTCTTTTCTCTAGATCAAATATTGAAGCACAACACACACACACACACACACACATATATATATATGGGGAAAGGAGGGGCCAAGTGCGAGTTCCCGCAAAAACGCCCCCCCCCTCCCCGATAGAGGAAGAATAGAACCAATTCAAGGTCCAGGGTTTTCGAAATGTCTGAACACTGCATTTAAAAGATTGGAGATCATAGACAGGAGGAAAGAGGGACTGAGGAAGATTGTTCCAGAGTTCACCGGTTGAGCGGATGAAAAATTGAAAATATCGATTAATCCTTGCGTTAGAGAGTTGGACGGAAAAGGAATGAGGATGTGTAGAAAGTCTGGTACTGTTTGCTCTACTTAAAGGAGGAGGCATACAGTTAGAGAGTTCAGAAGAGCAGTGCCCGTTATAATAGCGACAGTAAAGAGAGAGAGTGAGACGAGGAAGAAACCGGAAGGTGGGAAATTGATGAGACGAAAAGCGTTTGATTCCATCTGGTAGAGTAGAGCTGTGTGGGTTGAGCCACCCCACATACGAGAAGCGCAGAATATATATATATATATATATATATATATATATATATATACCTTACCTTACAACCTTACAAAGGTTCCGCGCGATGATTTCTCATTTCGCGAAGGTCAAGCTTGTCGCCCCTCCTCTCGAGTTGGCCTGGTGAAGTAGTGAGTTGGATTCTTGCGCTCTCCACCTCACATAGCCAGGTACGCCGGCTCATCGGGGATTGTTCTGAGCCAGGCGTCTAGTCTTCTTTTGAAGATTTCCACTGCAACTCCCTTCGTGTTTCTTAGGTCTTTGGGCAACTGATTAAACAGTTTTGGTCCTCTCACTACAAAACTATTTTCTTTCAGGGTTAAGGATGTTCCCTGTCTCGCCTTCAATTTGGGAATACGACACAGTCTACCGCTTCTACTTTCCATCGTTGTTTGGGGAGTTATGGGATTCAGAGTAAGATTAGGGACTAGTTTCTCCATTATTTTCCAAGTATAAATAATGGTGTATCTCTCTCTTCTCCTTTCCAGTGAATATAGGTCTAGTTCTCGTAACCTTTCCCAGTAATTTAGTTCTTTGCACCCATTGATCTTGGCTGTGAAGCTTCTTTGGATCCCCTCCAGCTGTCTAATGTCTTCTTTTTTATATGGGGAAGTTAGGACCGAGCAGTATTCTAATTTGGGTATGATCAGGGTTTTCAGTAGAGGAATCATTACATTCCTATCCCTTCGTTTAAAGGTTCTCAATATCTGACCCGTTATTCTCTTTGCTCTGTTTACTGCTATCTTATTTTGTGTTTCAAATTTCGCATCATCTGTCATTACAACCCCTAAATCTTTTGCTCTGGAATTTCTCTGAATTTCCTGTCCATTTGGGGTATAATATTCCACGCACTTTAGGTCTTCTCTTTTTCCGTACCGTAATAGCTGAAATTTCTCGGTGTTAAACTTCATATTGTTATCTTCAGTCCACTTGTAGATTTTGTTTATGTCGGTTTGTAGAGATCCTATGTCTTCTGGGTTTCTTATTTTTCTACTGATCTTTGTGTCATCCGCAAAGGATGTTACTGTGCTGTCTCTGGTAACGTCCTCATCTATGTCAGTTAGCATGATTATGAAGAGTAGTGGAGCTAATACTGTTCCTTGTGGTACTGAACTTAGGACCTCTGATTCTGATGAAGATACTCCTTGTACTGTAACGACTTGCCTCCGCTCACTAAGGAAATTATATATCCATTTCCCTACTTTTCCTGTTATTCCCATATATTTCAGTTTATGTATTATGATTCCGTGGTCACACTTGTCGAACGCTTTAGCAAAGTCTGTGTATAGTACATCATAGTTTTCATTACTTTCAAGTGAATCAATAATGTTGTTGTAGTGTTCCATTAGTTGTGATAGGCATGATCTGCCTGATCGAAACCCATGTTGGTTATCATTGAATTTTTTCTGAGTTTCCAAAAAGTCATAGATTTTCTGTCTAACTATTCTTTCAAATATTTTAGTGAGATGAGATGTAAGCGACACTGGCCTATAGTTTTTGGCCTGGGATCGATCTCCTCCTTTATATATTGGGACTATGTTCGCGCTCTTCAGGATGCCCGGTATTTCTCCCGTGTCTAATGATCGTCTCCATATCCAGTATAGGGGCTCAGCGATTGCATTCTTGCAGTTTTTGATCAGTGTGGCATTCCATTTATCCGGTCCTGCCGCTGAGTGTGTGTTTTTAGTTTCCCTATGGCTTGTGTAATATCATCCGTCGTAAAGTCGAAATCCATTATACTTTCCCCTTGTGGTTCTTCTTCAAAGAACGCGTTTCTATCGCAAATCAATTTGTCAGTTTTTGGGATACTGAAAGATGATTCATACTGAGCTTTTAATATTTCAGATACTTCTGTCAGATCATCAGATAAATCACTGTTCTCATTTTTTAAAGGTCCGATAGTCGCTTGGTTTTTCGACTTTCTTTTTGCGAAATTATAGAAGTACTTTGAGTTAACCTTTATCGCTTCTATAGCGTCATCTTCTTCTTTTTCTGTATGCTTCTCGATTTGTTCCTGTATGACGACATCGATACTTTGTAGTTTATCATTTAATATTTTTCTGATGTTGTTATCTTTACAATTACTTAATTTTGCAGTCACTCTTTTTCTCTTTCGGAACAATGCCCTCTTTTGTCTTTCGAACCTGCTTCTCTTTCCTCTTTGTTGTATCTTTTGGACATGTTTTTCCACAATTTCTAACGTCTTCCCCTCTAACGTCATTAGCATCTCTTCCGTTGTCTTGGCCTCGAAAATGGTTTTCCAATCTATTACTTCCATGCTGGATGTCACATCTTCCCAGTTTATAGCTTTGGAGTGAAAATTAAAAATTTCGAATTTGCTTCGTTCTGTTGTGCGTGTTCTTTCCTTTCCTGTTGCCTTTATATTAGTTGTTATTTCAATGATATTGTGGTCTGATATCATAGTTTGGGAGATTTCTACATTATCAATTAGATTACTGTTGTTTGTGAATACCAAATCTAGGCAGTTGTTTTTTCTTGTGTTTTCTGTTATTTCTTGCGTTAACATAAATTCATCAGCTAAAGCTAGTAGCATTTTTACCTGCTCCTGTCTTCTCGTGTGCCCCCCTTGTCCTGGTGTATAATATATTTTTTCCTATCCTTTTATATTTCATGAATGGGAAATTAAAATCACCACAGAGAAAAATATTTGGGGTTGGAGAGTGTAGATCTTTTACTAAGTTTCTTACCTCTGTAACGGAATCTGAAAATTTTGAGGTTGGCGTGTTTGGGGGTCTGTACATTACAATTAGTACCATATTTAATTTTTCAATTTTTGCTGCTACACATTCTACGTAGTTGTTTGAGGTACTTATAGCCATTTCTGCTATGTGCCTTTCGCGTGTGTAAATAGCACATCCTCCTTTACGTCTCACTGTTCTGTCGGCTCGGAGGATGTTATAGTTGTCAATTTGTATTTCTTTTTTGTCAATACAGGACTCACAATTTTCACAGTTCGCCTGGCAGTCCTTTAGATGAGTTTCCGTGAGGCATGCAAAGTCTGCTCCGGCTTCTTGCATGAGTCCTTTCAGGTATGCAACTTTGTTCGTGGACTGGTTTGATTTAAGGCCCTGTATGTTAGCGACATTAAACGAAGTCAGGCATTAAGATAATGCCTAGGCAATAAGCTGAAAGATAAGAATGCATATAGCATCAGTTACAATGGTCACTTTCACTGTTTAGGTTGTTATGTTAGGTTAGGTTAGGTTATATTTATTATTATAGATATATATAAACAGGCATTATATCATACTTATGATTATATGCATTCTTAGCGTTCAGCTTATTGCCTAGACATTAAGTTTAATGCCGGATTTCGCTTAATGCCCCTAACATATATACTAAAAGAGTTAGACAACGCCAAATAAGCTTAAAATACTGTACAATTTCAGTCATGTAAACATGAAGAAGGAAAAATGATTCCAACAACTACGCCAAAAAGGGGTGCTGGAGGGGGGGAGGAGTATAAATTCTAAAGATATTTTCTATTTTAATTCGTCACATGAATAAATTCACACACAAATTATAAAATGGATTTTCGCGTGCTTCAAATTCCTGGAACGGGACAAAAAAATCCTTTTATTTTATTGTTTATTATTATCATTATTATTATTAATAATATTATTATTTTATTATTATTATTATTATTATTATTATTTCCTTATTATTACATCGGAAGATGAAGAGATTTGTGAAGTTATTTGAACCGAAATCAATAAACGAAAATATTACTATTTAATTATTCTTATCATAGAACATTCTTTCTGTGTGTGTGTGTGTGTGTG
>JAJOZX010004065.1:97500-117500 GCA_023014485.1 Bathynomus jamesi
ACAGGTAGTTTACATGGAATACATACATACATACATACATACATACATGTATGTATGTATAATATTTGCGAGTTTACCTCTTAATCATACATACAGAGAAAAATGTTTGGTTGCAACCGAAATGTGGTGACATTTGGCAATCCATTCAAATGGTTAACTAAATCATACGCCATTTCCCCTATAACCATCCTTATTTTTGTGGTAACAAGCTAAAATATTTAGTGTAAACATAGAATGGTTAAGTTAAAATGGTTTAGATTGATTAACAAACAAACAGTTAACCACATATATTTTGGTTGTTGTAAATAAATATTGTCAGATTCTGGGCGGTGAGGCTCTAGGTTCGCTTCCTGCTGCAGACTCTTGGGTTGGGTTGGGCCGGGCACCATTCAGCCTGTCCATATTCGCGCTCGGGTGACCCATGGGACACTCTCACCCACTACACAATGGGGAAAGGAATTTCCAGGCTGTTAGCAAATATATATTTTTCTCTGTGGCATATTTTTACCCCTCCCAAACGCATTTCTCATCAAGTCATGGAACCGCAAACTGTTTGTTTTTTAAAATTTTAAAAAAATTTAAACAAACGCTGAATTATACGTGAATAATTCTGAGTTTCGGTGAATAAAGTCACAAAGGTAAAAAAAAAAAAAAAAAAGGAACAAGTACAGAAGGTGCGTAAAAAATGGCCAGTTTTGAATATTTATTACTGTGGCAATCTATTTTACATCAGTTGAAACTTTTCACATTTTTTTTGCCTCTCTCTTTGTTGAAGGTGGAATAGTATGGAAGAGAATTGTGAAATGTTTATTTATTTATTTATTTATATAGAAAAATGCAATATGTTTATAGTATTCGTACAACACAGTACGTACAACCAACATTGTACAAATTGGCTGTACAGGACATTTGGAAAGTATGTGTAACAAAGAAACTTAGAAATATATTAAAAAAAATATATATATATACATACTATTATTGACGAGTTTGATAACTAGTATTTATAGAAACGGTTTCGTTTAATGTAGAGAGAAGCGCTTGTGGATATTAAAGACCTATAATTATTATGTACTTAATCTGATAACTCTGATAACCCATTTATTACATATTCTATGTAATAAATGAGTTATCAGATTGAAAGAGATCTTTAATGATTATTGTATAAATAAGGAACAATGAAATGATATCGGACAGCGATCCACACGCCACAATGCTTCTGACGTGAAAGATAATCCATTGCTTTCGTATTTACTACGAACAGTACAGCATATTCTGCAATATTTTCAGTAATATTCGCCAATATTTTCAGTAATATTCACCAATATTTCAGTAATGTTCACCAATATTTTCAGTAATATTCACCAATATTTCAGTAATATTCACCAATATTTTCAGTAATATTCGCCAATATTTTCAATACTATTCGCCAATATTTTCAATACTATTCGCCAATATTTTCAATAATATTCGCCAATATTTTCAGTAATATTCTGCAATATATACAATATATTTTATAATATATTCAATTCAGTGTGCAATATATTCGATATATTAAGTAATAATATATTCAGTATAGAATAATAATAACCTTTATTAATAATAATAACACAAATACATTTTTTCAATTTACAATGACATGAATAATTGTGAAGCTCGACTATTTATTTTATTTAATTTGCCCCTTAAGCTTTAAGCTTTACTGGGCTCTTATTAAAAATAAGCAGCTACAGTAGTTGTTATTAATTAATAATAATAAATAAATAAGTAAATAAGTATTACTAATAGTTAAAACATGTATTACAATATTAACAATATTAATGGACAATATTAAACAATATTAGTGGACATTAATCCTAGATTTTTGTTAGTATGCCATTATTAATCGGGATTTCAACTTGGTTTTAAACAAATTTACATTCACAATATTTTTTATATCGACATTTAAGTCATTCCATAGTTTCAATCCAATGAAAATGGATAGTTTTTGAGATGAAGACAATCTAAATTGAGGTACAACGAGCTTTGATCTATTTCTGGTCTGATACGAGTGGATTTCTTGATGAGTTACAAAATATCTATTTACCCATTGCAAATTAATGATTTTGTTCTTACACTCGTAAATAAAAATAAAATGTGCCAGTTTGGTTATATCGTTGAGCTTTAGTAGGTTTAGCTCTTTAAATAACGCACTAGAGTGATCAAGGAAATAAGCATCAGATAATAACCTTATTGCTCGTTTTTGGATGACAAAGATACCATTTAATGCGTTGTTAGCGAAGTTTCCCCAAACAAGGGTGCAGTAAGTTATATAAGGAAGAACAAAAGTATGATAAAGAGTCAATAAAACTTGTTTAGGGACTACATTTCTAAGTTTAAACATTATAGCAACGCTTCTTGAAATCTTTTTCGCGATATAATTTACATGATCACTCCATTGCAAATTCTTATCTAGCATTACACCAAGAAATTTTGTTACAGTACAGTCCTTTATGGCGATTTCATTAACATTAAGTTCATCAAGATATACATTTCTTTTATTAGTAAAAATCATGAAATTTGTTTTACTTGTACGGGGCTCCAATAAACTTTAGCCCCCCCGCCCATGGCCTAAACCAGTGGTTCCCAACCTGGGGTCCCCGGACCCCTGGGGGTCCGCGAAGGTAGTACTGGGGGTCCGTGAGCTTTCAATATTTCGAGGGGCTCCAATGGAAATCGTACATTTACCCACGATAAGGGCGCTTAGGCTAAAATTTCGTTTCCTTACTCTTGGCTGGAATTATTAATACTTTTTTAATACGCTTTATTTTAATTGCATACTCTCTCATATGTCCTTTATTTGATAGTGAAAAATGGGAAAACGAGTTAATTATTAGTTAATAAAAACAGTTTGTTTGGTAGACGGAATCTTTCAAAAACATGGGGTCCGTGGGAAAAAAATAAAAATAAAAGGGGTCCTTTGTGGTGAAAAGGTTGGGAATCACTGGCCTAAACCATTAGAGGTACAGTAAAACTAAACATACCTTACAAAAGAGAATTTAATCTTGCATTTAATGAGAAACAATTAAAACTTGGTGTACCCGCCATTGGCTTCCAAGACAGCCTGAATTCGCTTTGGGTAGCTTGCCAAAAGTGACGTGAATAGATCTTGATCGTTACGCAAATTTGCTAAAACAGTTTCAATGTGTTGCGTCATTGTATCCTTCGAAAATCGATTTGCTGCAGGTTCTTGAAACAAGAGACATTTAACCTTGTCCTTTATAACTGATCCAATGTGTTCACAGACGTTCAGATCAGGAGAATTTCCTGGCCATTCTTCATTTCTAAAGAAATCGATCTCATGGTTCCGCAACAACTGTTGAGTGGCTAATGCCTTAAAGCAGAGGGCCTTATCGTGCAGAAGTGTGACCTGATCGACATCCATAACGTTGTTTGGGTTTCTTGAAAAAGGAATGACATGCTAGGATAGAATACTATCACGAAAATACTGTCCATCCCAACTCTGACCATTTGGCTTCAGCACCCACATGAGCTTCTTTGCAGTGAACAAAACAAACACACCAACACAGTCTGGACTTTTTAATAATTCGCGATAATGTTCGTTGTCATCGATTTCATCTGGTGTTGTGGCCCACACTCGATCATTTTGGTAGTTAGGCCGACGTGTTACGTAAACAAAAAATTCATCGGAGACAGCTAAATGCATGAAATCATCCACATCCCAATCTTCAAGATAATGGGTAAACCACATTCTGTCATCGATGTTAAGTTGAGTTTTTCTTGGCTTTGGAAGTTCATGCCAAGGCTTTAAACCTTGCCTATGACGGTAGAGTCGAATGATCTCACCACTAACGATCTTTCCTCTCAACACTTCGATCTCTCTAGAAAGTTTAGGGTTCTAGGACAGTTCATACCAGGACAGCTCATACCAGGACAACTTATACCCAGACAACTCATACCCGGACAACTCATACCTAGGACAACTCATACCTAGGACAACTCATACCTAGGACAACTCATACATAGGACCAGAAAAAAAAATGAAAAATTAATGAAAACATTTATTTTGTAAAATTAAAAATTAAATTTAAACATTTAGAGTTCATGCAAGTTATTAATGAAAACATTTTGAAATGAAAACATTTATTTTTAAAATTAATGAAAACATTTATTTTGTAAAATTAAAAATTACATTTAAACATTTAAAATTCATGCAAGTTATATATATATATGCCCAGTTAGGTTCATTGAATGCCCGGTTAGGTCAACTGAATACCCGATTGAGTTCATTGAATGCCCAGTTAGGTCAACTGTACGCCCTTGACGATTGGTTAGGTTTAGTCGTGATATTTTCGTTAAAACTAACGAAAATATCACGACTAAACCTAACCAAATTTTATCCTATGTAAATAATGGTTCTCTATTTATTATATGTTTGCAATGGTTATTATGTATTTTATCCCACTCAGTCATTTTACACACCAAAATACATTTTTCTAGTAGTATTTGATGTGATTTGTTCAAATATGACCTCCATTTCCGTCAGAAATGAGATCCAACAAAGTTATAGTACTTTGAAGTTTGGCTCATTTTCAAGGGAAATGGAAGTCAAAATCTAAGCAAAACACATCAAATATTACTAGAAAAATGTATTTTGGTATTAATTAACCTAACCTAACCTTACCTAACCTAACCGTGGCTAAACGAGCCTAACCCTGGCTAAACGAGCCTAACCCTGGCTAAACGATCCTAACCCTGGCTAAACGAGCCTAACCCTGGCTAAACGAGCCTAACCCTGGCTAAACGAGCCATTACCTTATTATGGATTAGGTGGTGGATACAGACGAGAGCTCGTTTAACCAGGGTTAGGATCGTTTAGCCAGGGTTAGGCTCGTTTAGCCAGGGTTAGGCTCGTTTAGCCACGGTTAGGTTAGGTTAGGTAAGGTTAGGTTAGGTTAATTAATACCAAAATACATTTTCCTAGTAATATTTGATGTTTTGCTTAGATTTTGACTTCCATTTCCCTTGAAAATGAGCCAAACTTCAAAGTACTATAACTTTGTTGGATCTCATTTCCGACGGAAATGGAGGTCATATTTGAACAAATCACATCAAATACTACTAGAAAAATGTATTTTGGTGTGTAAAATGACTGAGTGGGATAAAATACATAATTACCGTTTGCAATAAATAATAAATTTGTTGTTATTGTTTTCTTATCTTATTTTGGTTAATTTGCAGAGTTTAAACTTTCGGGGTGGATATAGATGAAAAGATCAACATTGGGGTGGTAATTGTTGAAGAGAGTATGAGTTGTCCTAGGTATGAGTTGTCCTACGTATGAGTTGGCCTAGGTATGAGTTGTCCGGGTCTGAGTTGTCCGGTATAAGTTGTCCGGGTATGTGTTGTCCTGGTATGAGCTGTCCGGTCACGAAAGTTTGCACAGCTGTTTTTCCGCTTACGCGTACCGCTTTCAATGATGTCCTTTGTTTCCTGAGGGAGTGGCAAATTTGGGCGCCCAATTTGGTTGTATCCCTTTCACATTCATCCAAAGTTTTATTCCAATTTCTTTTGACGAAGTCCTCACTTCTTCGCAACTTTTTGGTAACCCATGAACGTGTTATAAAGGTGGCTCCAGCATTACGAGCTTCCCGAAATGTTATTGCTCGTATGCGATCTATCACACGTTGCCTCTCCGAATCACCAATTAATTAATTATATTATCACTTTATCAGCTAGAGTAATTTTAATACCTGCAATAAATAAAGACTTTTATATATTTTTATAATCACTAAAAACTATTTCGATATAAGTAAACATGTAAGCTGCAAATGGGGGGCTAAGGTTTTTTGGAACCCCTTATTTAGGAAGAGTTTATTGGTGGTCAACCATTTCATTACACTGATGAATTCTGAATGAAATATATTCTTAGCTGTATTAACATCTTTCCAAGAAAAAGAGACAGTTGTATCATCTGCAAACATTATGAAGTTCAGTATATCAGATGAACGTGGAAGGTCATTTATATATAATAAAAATAACAGTGGACTCAGAACTGATCCCTGTGGCACACCATATTTGACAAGCGCTTTAGTTGAGCAAACCTTATTTACTGATACAAAATGATATCTATTGAACAAATAACTTTTAAACCAATCACTGATTGCTCCTCTAAAGCCGTAACAATATAATTTATTAAGTAGAATATTATGGTCTATTACATCAAACGCCTTACTCAAATCCATAAATATTGATATCATTATTTCTTTGTTCTCTTTAGCTATATTTGTATTTTCCATAAGATTCAAAATAGCCATTTCCGTTGTTTTATTATTACGGAAGCCATATTGATTTGGAGATAATAAATTATAAGATTCTTAATATCGCTGCATTCTACTTTTTACAATTTTTTCAAAAACTTTGCTGAACACAGATAATGAACACACCGGCCTGTAATTTGTTGCTAGTGTGGGATCACCCCCTTTAAAAAGGGGTGTTATACAACCAGTTTTTAGTACTGATGGGAATATTCCTTTGAAAATACTTCGATTGATAATTTTAGCCAAAGTTACAGATATCTTATCTTTAATAAGTTTCAATATAGGTACAGGAATGTTATGAATGTTATTTTTTGTATTTTTTAATTTACCAATAATATTCTGGACCTCAGTAGAGGTAGCAGGAACAAAAGAAAATGAATTTAGTAGGCTGGGTGGCATATATTCTAGAGGTGAGTGATCATTATTTATTATTGTGAGCGAAGCTTATCCGCTATTGTAGTAAAATGTGCATTTAAAGAGTCTGCAATAGCAGTATCATCAGTAATTTCTTTATTATCAACATTTAATTTATCTATTGAATTTTTCTTAATTTGTTTTCCGAGAAGATTGTTTATGGTTGTCCAAGTGTTTTTCATGTCTCCTTTATGTTTGGAAAATTGATTGTTATAATAGTTATATTTTGCAATTTTGATTATTTTAGTTAATTTTTTTCTGTATTGAGTATATTGTATTTTAGGAATTTTGTTCTGTAATTGCAATTTGAATAATTTATCTTGTTCTTTATTGAAGTGATAATTGCAACGATATTAATATATGCAATACAGTCAATATAATCAATATATTCTATAGTATACTGAGTATATTATGCAATATATTCGATACATTCAGCACTATCTTCGTATACAAAATACAAAAACATGTTTTCAGCAAGTTTAGTGCCACCGAAAGTCCTATAAAAACTATATAAGCATTTTAGATATAATTTCTATGTAAACATTAGAGCTCAAGTTGTCCCGAGATATGAAACTACATTTCCAAAAAGTATTTTGTATTAAGATAAAGAAAAGAAATTGCCTTCAACAATATTCTTAATTGCAAAATAATAAAACTAAATGCAAACTTTACAATATTATTATTATTATTATTATTATTATTATTATTATATATATACACGGAGTGAGTCGAAATTCCTACTTCAAATATATTTATGCAATAAGTACTTTTGAGGCAGGACTTTTGACTCACCATATATATATACACCTTTCAACCTTTCAAATGTTCCGCGCGATGATTCCTCATTTCACGAAGGTCAAGCTTGTCGCCCCTCATCTCGAGTTGGCCTGGTGAAGTAGTGAGTTGGTTTCTTGTACTCTCCACCTCACATAGCCAGGTACGCTCGGCTCATCGGGGATTGTTCTGAGCCAGGCGTCTAATCTTCTTTTGAAAATGTCCACTGCAACCCCTCTTGTGTTCCTTAGGTATTTGGGCAGCTGATTAAACAGTCTTGGTCCTCTCACAACAAAACTATTTTCTTTCAGGGTTAAGGATGCTCCCTGTCTCGTCTTTAATTTGGGAACACGACACAGTCTTCCTTTTCTACTTTCCACTGTTGTTTGAGGAGTTACAGGGTTCAGAATAAGATTAGGGACTAATTTCTCCATTATTTTCCAAGTGTAAATAATGATGTACAGTATCTCTCTCTTCTCCTTTCCAGTGAATATAGGTTTAATTCGCGTAACCTTTCCCAGTAATTTAGTTCTTTGCACCCCTTGATCTTGGCTGTGAAGCTTCTCTGAATCCCTTCTAGTTGTCTAATGCCTTCTTTTTTATATGGGGATGTTAGGACCGAGCAGTATTCTAATTTGGGTATGATCAGTGTTTTCAGTAGAGGAATCATTATATTTCTGTCCCTTCGTTTAAAGGTTCTCAGTATCTGCCGAGTTACTCTCTTTGCTCTGTTTACTGCTATCTTATTTTGTGTTTCAAATTTCGCATCATCAGTCATTACAACCCCTAAATCTTTTGCTCTAGAATTTCTCTGAATTTCCTGTCCATTTGGAGTATAATATTCCATGGATTTTAGGTCTTCTCTTTTTCCGTACCGTAGCAACTGAAATTTCTCGGTGTTAAACTTCATATTGTTGTCTTTCGTCCACTTGTAGATTCTGTTTATGTCGGTTTGTAGAGATCCTATATCTTCTGAGTTTCTTATTTTTCTACTGATCTTTGTGTCATCGGCAAAGGATGTTACTGTGCTGTCTCTGGTACCGTCCTCATCTATGTCAGTTAGCATGATTATGAAGAGTGGTGGAGCTAATACTGTTCCTTGTGGTACTGAGCTGAGGACCTCTGATTCTGATGAAGATGCTCCTTGTACTGTAACGACTTGCCGCCGCGCACTTACGAAATTATATATCCATTTCCCTACTTTTCCTGTTATTCCCATATACTTCAGTTTATGTATTGATTCCATGGTCACACTTGTCGAACGCTTTGGCCAAGTCTGTGTATAGTACATCATAGTTTTCATTACTTTCAAGTGCATCAATAATGTTGTTGTAGTGTTTCATTAGTTGTGATAGGCATGATCTGCCTGACCGAAACCCATGTTGGTTATCATTTAATTTTTCTGAGTTTCCAAAAAGCCATATATAATATATATATTATATATATATATATATATATATATATATATATATAATATATATATATATTATATATATATATATATATTGCCATCATTCGATAAAACGTATCTTAATTCCAGGTGAATATATGTAAAAAAGGAGACAAAATTTTAATTCCCATATACAGTATTTGCCGGAAAACGGTGTCAATGCCTCCGAAATAGTAAATATTGTTATTAAATGATAATCAGGAAGCAGAGCACTTAATGTGTGCTTCCTGCACATCACTTCCGATAGAACGGAAGTAAATGTGTTATTTACATATTTTTTAGCCGAAAGGAAATTATTGTTATAAACCACGTCTCTCTCTCTCTCTCTCTCTCTCTCTCTCTCTCTCTCTCTCTCTCTCACATATACCTCCTCGTTAACCTGGCTACGTCGTGGCCAATGTCGTAACACCGCTTCCCGGAGATCAGCGAAGTTAAGCGACATTGGGTCTGGGTAGTAGTTGGATGGGAGGCCGTCTTTGGTGTCTAGATTATGTAGCGACCTGTGGTTTGGATCCCACGTAAAGCTCTAGGTCCCTTCCATCATATGACCTTAGGTGTTGCGCAGGAGGTTAAACAACCCCAATAAATTAATTAATCCTCGTCAACCTCGTTGATGTTCCGTGTGTTGGTCTCTCTTCACACGAAGGTCAAGCTGGTGGCCCCGCCTCTAGTCCTGGCTTGGTGGAGGAGCGAGTTGCCTTCTTGCGCTCTCCACCGTACATAGCCAGGTACACCCGGCTCATCTGGTACCGTCCTGAGCCAGGCATCTAGTCTTCTCTTGAAGACTTCAACTTTGACCCCTGTAACGTTTCAGAGGGTCCTTTGGAAACTGGTTAAAAAGTCTTGGTCCCCCTGACAACCAAGTTATTTTCCTTCAGTGTTGAGGAAGTCCCTTGTCGGGCTTTTAATTTGGGAATACTACACATCCTGCCTTTTCTATTTTCCAGTGTTGTTTGAATGGTAATTGGGTTTAGTTCGAGGTTTGGTACTAGTTTTTCGATTATATATATATATATATATATATATATATATATATTAGGGTGTCACTTATTTTTCAACTTTTAAGTTTCCGTGCTCTGACCCCATCAAAGTATGCCATATGATGTAAGAACACTGTGTACAAAGTTTCATTGAGATATTTTAATATTTAGAGGTCGCTCAACGGCTTCGAAGTATTGAATACGAGATTCTCAGAAAGTGTGAATATAAACAATTTCCAAATGTATTTAAACAATTATTATGCTCCTACATTAGCAGGAAGTGCACAAGACATTATCATAATATTAAGATGAAGTACATTAACATCAGACAGTAGCGTAATTATTATGATTAATCATTATTTCCACTCAAGGTATGCTTTTGTCCCCGTGTGCAATGCTTGCGATGGTCTTCAAGAACCTGGAGAAGAAACTGGAGTTGTTCTTCATCTTTGGTTAGGTATCCAGAAAAGTCCTGGATGAGAGCAACTCCATATTCAGCGAAGTCATTTGTTACAGTTAGAGTTTTTACAGTCTCTTTCGCAGTCTGGTAATGGTTATCCTCTTCCCATTGCTCATCAGTTTTCTCCAAGAATTCATCTGGGAGGTTAAGCTTCGTGAACAATGATTTTGTGTTTTTGTTACAAAGTTTTCCAAGCTTTTTTCTTTCACAGTATCCAGGTCAACAGCCACACGCTTTGGAGGGTTCTCTTGTCCATCAACACTAGTCATAGATATGACCATGCGATTTTTTATATCAGGGAGGACATCGTTATGAAAAAAGCAAGACCCACCAGCTCTTCAGACAAATACCATAAATGAGCTGCCATCTTCTGTGAAGTTACAATGGCAATGCGTGGATGGATGTTTGAATACTTTATTAGTGACTGTAGGAAATGAAAGTCATTTTGGGGAGCGCTAATGGCGCAAGGGCACGTGGCCCAAGTTTTCACATATATGCATACAATAAAAATGCAAAAGTCGCGAAGTCCTCTTTCCTCACGGTTTGTTAACTTAAATTGTGATCTGAACATCCAAATCTTTAAGGAATAGATTGCCTTTGACATCCATCGTGCCTGATGCATCGCTCCGGGAGCATGAAAACCTATACTACGATTAGAGACAGCACCAAGAAACAGACATGCCAGTTCAAGTAGCTCCTTATAGTCGTCTCGCGGGATTTTTGTAGTCATTGCAGATTTAGAGAAGCTAATGAGACCTTCCTTTACATCAGCGACAGCAGAAGTGGCAATTTCATCAGTGGTGGAGTCTTCATACCGCTTTGGATCATTGTCGTCCCACTTTCCTTGAAATCTCTTAAAAACTTGGACATCTGTAGCTAATGTGGGGCCCATGCATTCTTTAAAAGCTGCTGCTGCCAAAAGGTCGATGATGTGATGTCTGCAGGCCAGATGGAGTAGGTCACGTTTCAGCATCTGCTGTAAAATAACGCAAGTCCCAGCCATTAGACCAATATTGGAGATAGTTGTATCGAAGGGTATAGCTTGGACCTTTTCTTCAATATCCCACTTACGGAGAGCTTCAATGACAGCTGCAGCTTGTGCTTTCCCAGTTCCAGATATGAGCTTTGGAACGTCAAGAAGCTGATGTACTCCCTGACCTGTTACTATGACAGGAAGGCGATCAATGTTTTTCTTTCCAGTAATTTCCGGTAATAATCTACCATCCCAGCGTACAGTAAGAGGTACATTCGGCTTGAAGTTTTTCATGATGGTCATAGAGAGTGCCTCCCTTTGCTTCTTTCGTTCACGTCGGACGGTCTCTCGATTCACAGCAAGATCAGGGATACCATGGTTGAGACTTTTCGCAGTCTCCGCAATAATCATAGTAACAGCACGATCAGATACTTTACAGCGATCTAGAACTGCTGTGAGACCAGGCGTGATGACTTCTTTTCTTCCCCGCTTGGAAGGGGGTTTCTGCCTACTTGTTCCAGGAACAGCTTCAGGTTCTGATTCCTCTTCCTCAAACGTCGATGAACTGCTGCTCTCTAGTGTAACAGAATCTAACAATGAATCCTTGCTTTGTTCTGCCTTTCGCTTTTGACTTTGTTCGCTCAACACACGTTTTTCCTTCTTTGCCTCCTTCTGATGTAGCACAATACCAACAGAAGACATTGCTCCACGACGGCTTTTTTCACGCTGAGCAATGAGAAACTGCTTATCTTCCTCCATTTTGATTATGTCGAGGGCATTTGCATGAGCGATATCAAAAAGGTCGTGAAAACAGTCCTTGAACATGCTCTCATTTTTAGCCTGTACTTTTGTCTTGCGGGATGCATTTTTCTTCAATGCTTTCCATCGTGAGAAGAGTTTTTCCAGTTTTCTGATTGTGTCCTGTTTGTGTTGAGTTGGAATTCGGGCACGAATCCAAAAATCCTCAATTTTTTCAATTGTCATTGACGAAGCCTCTCTTATCGTCTTTTTTATATGTAAATGAAGGAAAAAGGACAGAGCCTGAAGATTTGATGGCAATTTACCACCTCTAATATCATTCTCACACTTGTCAATCAAGTAAACCTTAGATTTCTTTCGACTCTCCATCATTAGATAATAAATGTATTTTGCTATATAAATTTACACCTGAAAATAAAGTGTTATAACTATTATGCAATAAAAAACACTAATACACACACACACACACACACACACACACACACACACACACACTATTTAAGACTACTATTTAAGACTAAAATAACACACACTAATGCAAACATATCCTACCATTAAGGCGACTGAAATGATACTGGGGTGAGGCATAGAAAGGAAGCGCATTTCATTTTAGGAAAAGTAACGACGCGTCATCAAAATTTTAATGGCCTTGAGCGACCTCTAAATATTAATATTTTCTCATGAAACTTCATAATCAGCGTTTTTACATGCAATGTCACATTTATAGAGAGTCAGACCGAAACGTCTTCATGGTTCAATTCTTAACATACAATTAAGTGACACCCTAATATATATATATATATATATATATATTTTTTTTTTTTTCAGTACAGAGTCCTATTTGTTAAATTCCATACGCTCCGGGTTTGTATGCAGACACTCAGGCATTATAAAGTTCGAGTGCATAATTTATCAGGGACAAGCTGCACTTCAAATTTATGTTTCGCCCTGGAAACCACACAAGTGCATTATATATATATATATATATATAATATATATACTCAAATACGCTCATGTAACTCCAATGCTTGCTCTCCACAAACTGCACCAAATAAAAATCTCCCTCCTTACAGGCTTATAATCTTATGTTATTTTATATATAACACAATTCATAACTCTTTACTGTAAAACATGAGATTAGTGCATATATATATATATATATATATATATATATATATTAGTTTTCGATTACTGTAGTAATATGCTGACTTTTTGTAATTTGACTTTTAACTCGGTAAGCGGCGCATGCGCCGCTTACCTTGACTGCACGCCACTGATATATATATATATATATATATATATATAAAACAATAACAACAACTTGTTCACCTAACTAAATAGTATATGGAAATATGTGGAAAACTTAATAAAAAACCTATTATTTAATACAAATTATGCTTACATTATAACCTATAATAACAAATGATGTGTTATAATTATGAGGCACGTTTAATAATAATAATGAAATTATTTAGCATAAAGGCGCACAATGGACGTTTCAGGGAGAGTTAATAATCTTCTCTTGTGAATAGAGCCCTTTTGTATAAAAACTCAAAGCCTTATCAATAAATGTTCAAAACCTATTCATTGTAAAGGCCAAAACATACATCTCATTAGTGCCTGAAAAATAGGATTTGTTCATATTGTACAGTAGGATAACTGAAAAATATTGAAAACAATATTAATTTTGTTTTGAATCTGGCTCCTCAAGTACTGAAACTCTGTGTGTGTGTGTGTGTGTGTGTGTGTGTGTGTGTGTGTGTTTATACAGATACGAGATGTATGTGTATATATTATAGTACATACATTGATGTTATTATATTTAACGTTATGTTATAGGCTTTTGTTACAAGAATTATATAACGTATGAATGATGTGCGTATTTGCAGTTTTTCATAATCAGTAGAAATAGTTTGTGGATAAAAGTGATGTGGGAATAAAGCATAGGCCTACAATCTACATGGTTGGTTGGTTTTTTCATATAAGGATTCCTTTCTTTAGTTTTATATTTTTATTTTGTACTTTCGTTTACTAGTTGATGGGAACTGACTTCTTTGAAGCACTTTCCTGGCACTCGTCAACACACTTCATCCTCGTTGGTCAGTTAAAATTCGTTCTTGGAATGGACAACAATCCATCCGTTACGTCCGACTTGTTCATCAAAAATGTCTTTATCTTTCCCCTTTCAAGGCAGATTTGAGATGCAAAAACGGAAAAAGTTGTATACGAGCGAGATCGGAGGAGTGAAGCTAATGAACTTTTACTACGATAATATACTTTCCCAAAATGTGTTTGTGGCATGGAGGGATATGTTCTACAGGGTGTCCCGTAAGTCTGAACCCATAGGGATTTATAATATATTTTTTTATTGTTATTATTATTATTTTATTATTATTATTTTTTTATTATTTTTTATTATGATTTTTATTTGTGGGGCCACTTGAAAGCCAAAGTGTACGAGGTCAAACTTCAGAACATTTTCCACCTTAAAGCACGCATTGTGGAGGCGTGTCAAGAAATTTCTGCGACTGTGATTCAGAAAGTGCTGTCGCAATGGAGATTACGTCTTCAACTATGTGTGCGACACAACGGCGGACACTTTGAACAGATTATGTAATAAATTTTTGGACTATTTTGTAATTTTATTATTTTTCCCTATGGGTCCAGACTTACGGGACACCCTGTAGAATCATTTAACGAGCATCGTGAAGTTCTCTGCCCCAAAAGGGGATTTTCGAAATTGATTTCACGCAAAAAGTGACATCAACGTTGGAAGAAGTGTGTGTAAAATTCAAAGTATGAACTATTTCGAACAAGATATACCCAGTAACTGCTAAATGAAACTATAAGAAAAACCAGACCAGAACTTTATGTTCGCACGGGAAAATGTAATGATGGGGTTGTTTACTCTCCTTCGCAACATCATGACGGTCACAAGTCACAGTTTTACGTAAGATCTGAACCGCGGGTCGCTACATAATTTGGGCGTAGAGGACGGTCTCCCATCCAACTACTCTCCAGACCCGGTGTCGTTTAACTACGCTGATCGACGGGAAGTGTTGTTACGACACTGACCACGACATAGCCCGAATGTTAGCATGGGAATATTATACTTTAAATAACAACCCAAAAACTGGAATAGAATTTTTCTCAAAATTGTGTCGAGAATAATTTTATTTCTTTTTTATTTAAGTAGTCTTTGTAAATGGGGGATAAGTACAGTGTGTCCGTAAAGTCATGGTGGGATTTTGAATAGCTATATTATTGCAACGAAACATGATAATGAGATGAAAAAAAGGCAAATTGAAGAACAACTCTAAAAGAATAACTTTATTTAACGTAGTTCGATATGGGCTCCTCTGGTAGCCCTGCAGACATCTAGGCGGTGATGTGTGTCCGTAAAGTCATGGTGGGATTTTAAATAGCTATATTATTGCAACGAAACATGATAATGAGATGAAACAATGCCAAATTTAAGAACAACTCTCAAAGTTGTATCTTGTAGTTAATCTAGGCTAAGCTTAACCTTTATCTCGTAGTTAGTCTAGGCTGTCCACATGCCTATGTTGAACATGAGCGTAATAGCCCGAAAGTTAATGTGTGGTGTGCTCTAGCACGAGATCGAGTGATTGGCCCATTTTTCTTCGCGGAACCCACTGTGACGTCACACAACTACCTCGCTATGTTGGAACATTTTGCAGTACCCCAATTTATTGACAATAATGTCATCTTTCAGCACGATGGTGCTCCTCCGCACTATGCCAACGTTGTTCGAGAATTCCTTAATGAAAAATTTCCACAGAGATGGATAGGAAGAGAGGATGGAAGCCATGGCCTCCACGCTTTCCGACCTGACACCTTTGGACTTTTATTTGTGGGGTTACGTCAAGCAAAGCGTGTACAGTGTACCCATTAGGGATATTCATCACTTGCACGAGCGAATCACGGAAGCTATCGCATCCGTCACTCCTGATGTTCTTGGGCGTGTGTGGCTGGAATTGAATCACCGCCTAGATGTCTGCAGGGCTACCAGAGGAGCCCATATCGAACTACGTTAAATAAAGTTATTCTTTTAGAGTTGTTCTTCAATTTGCCTTTTTTTCATCTCATTATCATGTTTGGTTGCAATAATATAGCTATTTAAAATCCCACCATGACTTTACGGACACACTGTATACTTAGATCGGGTTAGGTCAGGTTAGGTAAAGTTAGGGTAAATTAGATTAGATTAGATCAAATTTGATCAATTAGATCAATTTTACGTCTCGTTATCTTTGTTGGTACGTACGAGGATAAATAATGATGTTTGGACATCTCGAAAATTTATTTCATATGTCTCATGGAAGCACAATTACCAAAACTCAAACACTCGTTTCTGCCCAAAACGTAGTGCTGAAGCTTCCTCAGAAATGGTAAACACTGAATAAACAAACCTCGAGGCGACGCTTCAGTCTTTGTAAACATCAAAAGTAATCCTTCCTTTCGGTTTTAACGGACTTTCGTAACATTATTTATCTTTGTACATCCTTCGTACTTCTATACTATGTGAGCACCAGACGCGGGACGACGAAACGATCTTTTGACGACAACCAATACTATATTTATAGCAACTGACTCAGTACGTGGGAAGTGTTATAAATCTTACAAGGAAGAGGACCACCTATACGAGAAGTCCTTTACGAGCCTTATATATATATATATATGCGTCCTACGCGTCCTATTTTTCTCCTATACTTGTTGAGTAAAATTAAATTTCCTTAAAAACTGTAAACAATTCCCAAAAAGGAAAAAGGAAAAAAAACAAACAAAAATGGAATCGAGAAGTGATGAAATTACGAAAAAATATGAAAAGCAAAATTTAATAAAACCTCAAAAAATAAAAAAAGTAAATTTTCAAAAAAAATAAAAAATAATAAAAAATTTAGTTTTTAAAGAAAAGTAAATGTATTTTATTTTGTGTTTGGAATGACGGGCAGTGGGGGAAAAGATGGTCTGAAAATTGAACTTTGTTTTACTCATTATTAGTTAAAGTGTTTACATCAAAGAGAACACACACACAATATATATATTATATATATAATATATATCATCACTCGTAAAGTAAAGTAAAATCAGTTAGAAAAGCGCATATATTATTTATACCAATATCAAATTTAGGTAAAAAAAGCACAAACTAATTTAATTTAAAAAATAAACAGAAGAATACCGGTGACTGTATGCATGTATATATGTATGTATGTATGAATGAATTGCAGTTCCAAATTTGGTTTAATTTGCATACATTAAAAAGAGAGAGGAAGAGAAAGATAAATATATATTTTTTGAATAAAAACTAAGTTGTTTTTACAATTTCTATTATAGTTGTAGAAAGGTTTCCTATCTATAGTGTGTGTGTGTGTGTGTGTGTGTATTTGAATTTACGAGTATGAGTAATAAGCAGGCATGGAGTAATTGTAATTTGTAATTGTATTTGATCGTAATTAATTACATTTTTTCATGTAATTGTTAAGTAATTGTAATTGATAACCTAAAATGCAATTGTAATTGCAATAGTAATTAATTACATTGGGAAACCAATGTAATTGATACAATTACAGTCAATTACACGAATATTAAAGTTAATGGGTCATACTTATAGTATAAACTACTTAATCATCATGTCTGAGGGAGCTTACTTTTCAAATAAAATATTATTCCTTTTATTTGAAATAAAATGTTCCATTTATTTCAAAGGTTCCTAACTATTTTTTTTCCCCTTATTATTTTGATAAAATAAATGCCACTTCTTTTGTTTTATATTAGTATTTTTGGAGTGCCTTATCTCTTTGGTTTCATTAGACCATATCACATACATATCCAATGTCCATTTGTCCATAGCAAGAACTCCTTGATAAAAAATACAGTTTCGTGCAGTTAAAATATAGAAAGAGTACATTTTATTGACATAATATTATCTAGTTTTTCATTGAAGATGATGGCCAAAATTGAAAATGGAATTGAAATACCTAAGGTGGAAAAGCATGACATAAGTCAAATAGTGCGTATTTATGAAAAAAAATGCAATTCTTCGTAAATGTAACTGTAATTAATTACTCTACTAAGTAATTGTAATTGTAATTAAGTATTTCGCCATCTACAGTAATTGTAATTGAGAATATGTCGAGTAATTGTAATTGTAATTAATTACATTGACCAAGTAATTGCCCCATGTCTGGTAATAAGTGTAGTATTTTTATATTCTTACACTAATACTCGAAGCACTCCAACTATAGTTAATAATAATAATAATAATAATAATAATAATGATAATAATAATAATACTCGAATAATACAAATATAGGATTATAAGGAACAGGACCACCTGGGAAAACACATACATCCACATAATATTGTCTTTATTTCCTAACGTTTCGGAAAATTACTTTGTCCATCCTCAGAGCCTATAAAGATACGAGTTTGTAAAGCTACAAGTGACCAACACTAACATAAAAGGGACAGTAATGAATATCCATTTAAGACTTCCAAAGTAAACAATGGTCGATTAAAAAGCAGCAAAATCGGGGTAAATTACAACTTTAAAAAATTGAGCAATCAAATTGAAATAAAATTAGAATCTTAAAATCAAAAGTACAATTTTAAGATTAAGGATTCTATCAATATAAATAAAATAAACTTTAACTTAAAGAGAAACAAAATTAACAACATAAGTTAAAATTAATAAAAGTTAATAAAAGTTACGAGTAAAATGGCACATAATGTAAACAAACCTTAATTTGAGAAGCAAAACAATTCGCAGGGAGTTATGTCACTAATGCTACGATGAAGTTTATACTCATATAGAGCTGACATAATGAGTAGGTGTGGATGGCAACTGCTCCTACCAACAATTGAGAAGTCAGATTGCGAGAACGGATGGCCATGTAGGTGACAGTGATTGAGGATAGTTGAATGGAGTGGTTGGGTGATTATAAGTTTGTCCGTTCGAAAGGAACGACCCAAATATTCGTAAATGCAAGTTTTCAAGTGTCTTTTAGTTTTACCAATATATGCTGCCCTGTGTGTGTGGGTATGGAATCTTTTATTTCATACAATTTTTGAATACGCCTCTGGGTTTTAAAAACTACTCTGAGTGAAATTTGTGGATAGAATTCGTTAAATAATTTCTTAAGTTTGTTCCTAAGGGTGAAAGTAGGAGAGCCTGTACACGGAATGGAAAATAGAAAGTGTCTTTAGGAACAGTATATATATTTGTGATTGTTTGGAGCCGAAAATCGTATTAATTAAGGGTTTTTGCCTGTAAAAAATATCTATAAATCTCTTTGGCAAACCATTGTTGCAAAGTAGTTCTTTTAAATACTTAAATTCAAAGTCGAGTTGAAGCTAATTAGAACATATATTAAAAGCTCTTTTGGTAAGAATACAAAAATAATTTTCATTTGTAATTAAGAGGAATGAACGATGAAAATTATGTACATAAACCAGTATATGTCGGCCTTCTGTACAAGACTGTTTCAAAACCATTCTGGAGACGATAAATATTAACGTCAAGGAAAGGTAAAATGTTATCTTTATCCAATTCACGAGTAAATTTGATGTTGACATGCTTCGAATTAAGATAATTTGAAAATAAAGGGACACGATCATGCGATCTGATGATTAAAAATATGTCTTCTACGTATCGTCGATAAAACAAAGCTTTAAAATGAGCGGGGCAATCGCTGAGCCAAAACTTTTCGTAATGACAGAGAAAAAGGGCTGGCCAACGTGAGACATTGTTTATAAGCTTTGCTGCCCCCCCCCCCCAAAAACAAGCAATCACTTACAGCCATCTTTAAAAGCTCCTTAAATTGTGACCCTTTCAATCAAACAATGG
>JAJOZX010004065.1:122500-180000 GCA_023014485.1 Bathynomus jamesi
ATTACATAAAAAGAGATTTGGGAGGTCTGTTAAACCTAAATGATGAAATGCTGAAATTAAAAGCAGTTTAACGTTAAAAACGAACGCGTATTTCAAAGAAACTAATAATCTGTCCCAGAAAATGCCTACAAAGCTCTTGAGAAGACGAAGCAAAAAAACTTATTAGAAAAAGTAAGCTCAACTATGAGCTATATACAGTGTAGTGAACCAAATTAAATCGAATCCGAAGGAATTCTATAATTATGTTACGAATAAAAAAGTAGCTTCGCGGACTATCGCTTTACTCATAGGCGAAAACAACGAACAAATTTACGATGACATACAAATGACGGAAGTTTTAGATAAATTCTTCTCTTCCGTGTTTACTAACGACATTCCCGTTAAAAAAGATGGTATTGTAAAAAATGTCACTCGCTGTGAAAAGAGCATGATAATAGGAGCCCGTTTGGTTGGTGTCTCAGTATTAAAAGTCGCGTAATTGTCCCTGTATCTCGAGAAACAGTCCTCAAGGTTATGAATATATGGAAGGAAATAAAAATGACTGCATGAAATAAGCGATATAGTGGTCGTAAAGCAACATTGACAGAATGTGACAGAAGAACTTTATAACTAGCTGTGAAACATGAACCAAAGACTGTTGCATCAAGGCTTTGTTCAGAACTTAACAACAGTTTGCAAAGACCAGTATCAGTCAAAACGATGTTATGAGCACTGTTGTAAAGTTCATTACAACACCAACCAGCGCAAAAACGCTAATGAAGTTAGAGTTGGCCAGAATAATGGGAACACTCTTGTGCTTATGTGGTGTAGTAGTTTGTCCATTCCTTTTCATGTATTCATAACCTTGGGGACTGTTTTTTCGAGATGCAGCGGGGTAATCACGCAACTTTTAATACTGATACACCGACCAAACGGGCTCCTACTATCATACCCCTTTCACAGTCAGTAACATCTTTTCCAATCGCCATATTTTTATCTTTTCTACAAGAACAGGAAATACTGTACAAATATCAGCATATTAAAATAGATGTTCTTAATATTATATGCTTTCACACAACTTATTAAGTACATAACACCATTAATGATACCAGAAATTACAGCACCAAAAATGCGAATGTTTCCATTATTTTTATTAATAGTTGTGTATATATACGAGTGTGTGTGTGTGTGTGTATATATATATATTAGGGTGCCCGAACATTGTCTACACACCTTTTTTTTTTAAAAGTACTAATGGTTGAATGTAAATAGAAATTGGTTAATATAAGTAGCCAGGCCAATTTTATTTTTTAAAATACTCCCCGTTATCTGGCATCTGTAGGGAAGGGAGTAGATCTCCCTTCAGTAGAAGACTAGAAGTCTCTCAGGAGTTGTCCTGAAGCCAAGATGAAAGGTAATAACTTCGTGTTTCAGCAGCGTTCTGTTGTTCGTTTTTTGTATTTGGAAGGAAATACTGGTGTTGAGATACACCGTCGTTTATGCAACGTTTTCAGAAATGATACACTGAGTGAAAGAAATAGGCTTGACTGGATAACGAAGTTTAAAGGTGTCCAGATTATGGTGAGAGGCGCTGCACTAGGTGGTCGGCCCTCAACCGCAACGAATGAAAAGAACAACGCTCGTGTCAATGAACTTAAAGCAAACTGGCGCGTAGCTACTCGCGAAATAAGGTCCATCGTTGAAATAATTTTTAAAGGTACAAGGGAACAATTTCTGGACGAACCGGATTACCACAAAATTGTTCCAAATAATCTGAATTCAAAGTAGAAAAACTGCCGCGTGGAAACATGCCAAGAAACGTCACAATAATGCACAGAGCTTGGAGATACAGTAAGTTTCTTGACAGAATTGTGACGGAAGACGAGACGTGGTTATCATTCTTTCTACATGAAACGAAGAAACAACCAAAGGAATGTATGGCGGTATTTCTCATCTCCTCGACTAAAGAAATTCAAATTTCACGCGTCCACCACGAAGGTCATGTTTACAGTTTTCTGGGACAAGAAAGGTTCAATACTGATAAAATTTGTGGAACCAAACATAATGATCAATGGCGACCGATGTTGTCACATACTACACACTACACAAATTTAAGAAGAAACTGTTAAGGAATCTACCCGAAATGAAGAACACTGATGCGTGCATGATTCATGACAATTCTCACCCACATTCGGCAACCAAGGTTATACAGCTTACCACCTTGCGCCCTCGGTTTTTAATTTGTTTGGACCGACGAAGGCACATCTTCGAAGAGTGCATTAAAAAAAAAAAAAAAAAAATTTAGAACAGTGTTTAAAATTGTTGGGACAATATCCCCACATCCAAATTTAAATACTAAAGTTATAAGTTTGGGGAAATAATATATATATATATATATATATATATATATATATATATATATATATATTCATAGTTTCTGATATTATTTATAGTATTTCTAAAACTGAACTTCTGAATTATCACTTAGTAGCAACATACCAAAGCTAAGAAGGTAGTAACAGTAACAAACTAAAGTATAAAAAATTAATTTATTGAAAGTTAGTATCCGACTAGTTAAACAAGTCTTCATGAGATAGTATTTTAACCCTTTCACTACGGGCATAGCTTTGAAGCTAATTATATGAATTCGAATTATAATACATATATCCCCCATTTTCAACAGCAGAGGGTGGAAAGAGTGATATATACCCTTGGTTTATGAACTACACCCAGAGTGTTCAGAAAAGATTAAGAGTTGGTTTATTTACCACACCCGAATCTGGGCGCAAATTGGACGTATAGTTTATATGCCACACCCGGAGCGAAAGGGTTAAATAAATGAGGCGCTCCGGACCACAAGCTACCAAGCGCCAAAATTTAAAAAATGGAGAAAAATGCAGTTAAAGTTTGTCAACTTGCAAAATGCCATAACTTTTGAACCAATAACTATATTTGATTGATTTCGACCATACGTACAGGTCCACAATCTGCTCCCTGACTCACCTACGAGATAGAGGAAGGGTGGGGGAATATAGTGGTATAAATAACTCGATTCTGGCCACACCAGCGCTTGGCAGGTTGTGGTCCGGAGCGCCTCAAATGTCTTTTCTATCTCAATTTAAAGCAAACCTCCATACAAAGAAAAACTTGTCTCTACGAAACTTGCTTTTGCTCATTCGCAGGTTTATAAAGTAATTATTTAAAAAAAAAGCTTACAATTTTTTTTTTTTAATTCTGCTAATAAACTGGGGGGGGGGGGGGGGGGGGGGGGGGGGGCTTTATAAATAAACTTATAAATAAATTTCTCGTTTATAGTTAGTTGTCCGAAGGAGTGGATCGATTAGTTTTGTGACATACTTATAAATGTTTCATAATATAAATAAACCGTAGTTCCAAAATGAAAATCAATATGCTTTTTTTTATTATTTTTATTATTATTATTATTATTTTATCTTTGTCATTAATCTTCTTGTTATTTTATTTCATTCCTCCAATATTTCTACACAGCCCGTAAAACAGCTCCAAAAGTTTGTAGAACCTCCATAACTAACTTTGTAGAACTAACGTTGGCAGTGCTGTTCGTTACGTAAGAATTTTGTTTCACGTGCTGTTAAGTTGATCAATACAATATAAATTTAAGAACTGCTGTGATGTATTTTTACCCGTTAATATTTCAAGGATAACTGATTACTTAGTTATGGTTTTACATTAGTTTGACCATGAGTAATCAAACAACCATCAAGAGTTTTCTTTGCACGTAATATAAAAAAAAAAAAGTCTAAAATTAGATCTATTCTTTGTGCATGGTCTGACACAGTGTTTCTCAACCGGATCTTCCCACACCACGACCCTCTTTTCAGGGTCTTAGGTCTGCGCGACCCCGTTATCATTCTACGGGGGTGAACAACTTCACAAAGCGGTTTTTTTGGTTGTTTTTTTTTTGCGCACAAATCGCTACTACAGGGGTAAACAAACAACGACCCGGGAAGGGGGAGAGGGGTCGTGACCCACCGTTTGAGAAAGACTGGCCTAACACGTTCCATTTCAGTTCTAAAACAGTAGTTAGTCACATAATGAGGAAGTTCAAAATAACGAAGCTTTGTGTCTTGGTTATATTTCAAGTGTTTAGTTCCAGAATGCGATGTTGATATGAGGGGAAGTGTAACTGTACATATTGAAAGTGCATAACTGGTATAGGTATAGGTAAAGGTGTAAAATTTTTATTCAAAGAGGTGTAGGTGCATTCAGTTGGTATAAAGCTATACATGAACCTCAAATATTATCTCGTTGTGTGTGTGTATATATATATATATATATATATATATATATATATGTAGAGGTCAGACAAAGAAATTCCTTTCCCTGCCGTTCTCAAACACCATCGAATCAAAACAAAAGCTACACACGTGGACATGAAACAGGCCCACACAGGAAACACAGATTCTGTGGTATTTCCAGAAACGACCACCAGAGGACGTCACCAAGGCCTACAAAATGCAGTTTCTTTCTCAAATCATTCTCACTTCTCACTTGCCATTTTCTCGTTTTGGTCGTCACATCTCACTCTCAGCACCTTCGTCAGTAGCACCATTCGTCAAGCCACCCGCTCTCCGGCCTTCGCCGGAGAACGACCTGCTGTTCCTTCAAGGCTCCGGTCGAGCCTACACGAAGTCTATCATCAAGTAAGGCTCTCACTCCGCTCTTTACTTCTCCTCGTGAATCTTTCTTCACGTAGCGCCGCTTCGACCTCAGCCGGCCTCAGTCCTTCAAGTCACACACCAACTATACAAGAAACGAAGCAACACTTGAGGCGACTCTACAATTCCATCCTGCAAGAAACAACATCACTGCTGTAGGCGTCATCCGTTTGCCCCTTCACACAAGTCTCTCCCAGCTTTCAACACTCATTCTCTCGCCGGTAAGGCCAGTCCTTCGAAGTCCAGGCCCTCAGCACATCCTCCTTCACCTCGGCCTACAGTCTCCAAGTTCATCTTCGGCGAAACACAATACGGTCAAACCTTCACGTAGGTCTTCAATCTCCAGCGTTACTCATCATCTCGGTAAGCTTCATCGACCCGTACTCGGCCTACAGTGTTTTTGTTGCGCCGTGCTCCCGCAAGCTCTGCCTAATCACGTAGGCCTTAAAAGTGTCTATCACTGTGCAAACTAACTCACTCGTTAAGACCGCAGTAGGCCTATTTCAAGTTTTGTACCAATACCGTAGTGTTGTATCACCCTGTTATTGTGTTCTTTCATATAACTCATTTTATTTTGCATCCGTTTGGTTATGTGCTCCTTTAATGCATTACATTTTTCCGACCTAATCCATATACTGTGCCGTACAGTACATCCATTATTTCTGTTATCAATAGGCTTCATTATTAATTCTGTGTTCACTCGGCATATCTCATTAGCCTATTTGAATTAGCGTATTTACTTAACAATTAGTCTGTATATATATATATATATTATTCATAGTTTCTGATATTATTTATAGTATTTCTAAAACTGAACTTCTCAATTATCACTTAGTAGCAACATACCAAAGCTAAGAAGGTAGTAACAGTAACAAACTAACGTATAAAAAATTAATTTATTGAAAGTTAGTATCCGACTAGTTAAACAAGTCTTCATGAGATAGTATTTTAACCCTTTCACTACGGGCATAGCTTTGAAGCTAATTATATGAATTCGAATTATAATACATATATCCCCCATTTTCAACAGCAGAGGGTGGAAAGAGTGATATATACCCTTGGTTTATGAACTACACCCAGAGTGTTCAGAAAAGATTAAGAGTTGGTTTATTTACCCACACCCGAATCTGGCGCAAATTGGACGTATAGTTTATATGCCACACCCGGAGCGAAAGGGTTAAATAAAATGAGGCGCTCCGGACCACAAGCTACCATGCGCCAAAATTTAAAAAATGGAGAAAAATGCAGTTAAAATTTGTCAACTTGCAAAATGCCATACTTTTGAACCAATAACTAATTTGATTGATTTCGACCATACGTACAGGTCCACAATCTGCTCCCTGACTCACCTACGAGATAGAGGAAGCGTGGGGGAATATAGTGGTATAAATAACTCGATTCTGGCCACACCAGCGCTTGGCAGGTTGTGGTCCGGAGCGCCTCAAATGTCTTTTCTATCTCAATTTAAAGCAAACCTCCATACAAAGAAAAACTTGTCTCTACGAAATTGCTTTTGCTCATTCGCAGTTTATAAAGTAATTATTTAAAAAAAAAAGCTTACAATTTTTTTTTTTTAATTCTGCTAATAAACTGGGGGGGGGGGGGGCTTTATAAATAAACTTATAAATAAATTTCTCTCGTTTATAGTTAGTTGTCCGAAGGAGTGGATCGATTAGTTTGTGACATACTTATAAATGTTTCCTAAATATAAAAAACCGTAGTTCCAAAATGAAAATCAATATATGCTTTTTTTTATTTATTTTTATTATTATTATTATTATTATTATTATTATTATTTTATCTTTGTCATTAATTCTTCTTGTTATTTTATTTCATTCCTATCCTCCAATTTCTCTACACAGCCCGTAAAACAGCTCCAAAAGTTTGTAGAACTCCAGAACTAACTTTGTAGAAACTAACGTTGGCAGTGCTGTTCGTTACGTAAGAATTTTGTTTCACGTGTGTTAAGTTGATCAATACAATATAAATTTAAGAACTGCTGTGATGTATTTTTACCCGTTAATATTTCAAGGATAACTGATTACTTTAGTTATGGTTTTACATTGTTTGACCATGAGTAATCAAACAACCATCAAGATTTTCTTTGCACGTAATATAAAAAAAAAAAAGTCTAAAATTAGATCTATTCTTTGTGCATGGTCTACACAGTGTTTCTCAACCGGATCTTCCACACCACGACCCTCTTTTCAGGGTCTTAGGTCTGCGCGACCCCGTTATCATTCTACGGGGTGAACAACTTCAACAAAGCGGTTTTTTTGTTGTTTTTTTTTTTTTTGCGCACAAATCGCTACTACAGGGGTAAACAAACTACGACCGGGAAGAGGGAAGGGGGTCGTGACCCACCGTTTTGAGAAAGACTGGTCTAACACGTTCATTTCATTTCTAAAACAGTAGTTAGTCACATAATGAGGAAGTTCAAAATAACGAAGCTTTGTGTCTTGGTTATATTTCAATTGTTTAGTTCCAGAATGGCGATGTTGATATAAGGGGAAGTATAACTGTACATATTGAAAGTGCATAACTGGTATAGGTAGGGTGAAGGTGTAAATTTATTCAAAGAGGTGTAGGTGCATTCAGTTGGTATAAGCTATACATGAACCTCAAATATTATCTCGTGTGTGTGTGTGTGTGTATATATATATATATATATATATATATATATATATAGAGTTCAGACAAAGAAATTCCTTTCCCTGCCGTTCTCAAACACCATGGAATCAAAACAAAAGCTACACACGTGGGCATGAAACAGGAACACAGATTCTGTGGTATTTCCCGAAACGACCACCAGAGGACGTCACCAAGGCCTACAAAATGCAGTTCTTTCTCAAATAAATCTCACTTCTCACTTGCCATTTTCTCGTTTTGGTCGTCACATCTCACTCTCAGCACCTTCGTCAGTAGCACCACTCGTCAAGCCACCCGCTCTCCGGCCTTCGCCGGAGAGCGACCTGCTGTTCCTCCAAGGCTCCGGTCGAGCCTACACGAAGTCTATCATCAAGTAAGGCTCTCACTCCGCTCTTTACTTCTCCTCGTGAATCTTTCTTCACGTAGCGCCGCTTCGACCTCAGCCGGCCTCAGTCCTTCAAGTCACACATCAACTATACAAGAAACGAAGCAACACTTGAGGCGACTCTACAATTCCATCCTGCAAGAAACAACATCACTGCTGTAGACGTCATCCGTTGGCCCCTTCACACAAGTCTCTCCCGGCTTTCAACACTCATTCTCTCGCCGGTAAGGCCAGTCCTTCGAAGTCCAGGCCCTCAGCACATCCTCCTTCACCTCGGCCTACAGTCTCCAAGTTCATCTTCGGCGAAACACAATACGGACAAACCTTCACGTAGATCTTCAATCTCCAGAGTTACTCATCATCTCGGTAAGCTTCATCGACCCGTACTCGGCCTACAGTGTTTTTGTTGCGCCGTGCTCCCGCAAGCTCTGCCTAATCACGTAGGCCCTAAAAGTGTCTATCACCGTGCAAACTAACTCTCTCGTTAAGACCGCAGTAGGCCTATTTCAAGCGTTGTACCAATACCGTAATGTTGTATCACCCTGTTATTGTGTTCTTTCGTATAACTCATTTTATTTTGCATCCGTTTGGTTATGTGCTCCTTTAATGCATTACATTTTTCCGACCTAATCCATATACTGTGCCGTACAGTACTTCCATTATTTCTGTTATCAATAGGCTTCATTATTAATTCTGTGTTCACTCGGCATATCTCATTAGCCTATTTGAATTAGCGTATTTACTTAACAATTAGTCTGTATAACCATTCCTTATTGCTAAGAACTAGTCATCTTTAGCGTAGTATAAATGCCGTTATATAATTGTTAATCATTATAAATACCTTTATTGAACTGTTAATCGCTGTGAACAAATAATTTATTTATTTTCCTAATTAAACACAAAACAACAAAGTAAGTTCTCTCTCCTTATTAAATATTATTTATTTGGGCAGTAGGCCCAAATTGGTGACCCCCTAATATTTAATTTCAATTTTATTCAGTAATTATAGTAAGCCTACTTTCTTAGCCACATCAAATCGGTGATCCGTAAGCCACTATAAATATATGTGTGTGTATGTGTTAGTGATGTAGCGGATGTCATTTTTTTCACATCCGCGGATGCGGATGCGGATGAGGATGTTTGATTTCAACATCCGCGGATGCGGATGCGGATGTCACATTTTCGTTATTTTTTAGGATATATTCGAGATTTGTTGTGTTTAACGTATATAATAAGTTATTAATAGAGAGAGCTGTAGCTATAATGTAGTATAATTGATTAATTGTACAATAATTGCTGTACTTTTCTCTGAACATATAAAATAATATCAAGCATCTAACTATATAGAAATCAATTAGTGAATTCGTCTGCAAATAAATTCGTTATATTTTGTTGAGTTTCAGCCACAATTAGAAACCATAATTGTGTTACCAGGATGCGGGACGTGAACCAACTCAAATGCACCCCACCGACCTCTTTCCCCAACCTCCACCTTTATAGAAAGAGATCTTTAATTAGCTTGATAACTATTTATATTAAGTTTAAAGTTTTATTAGGCATATTTATAAATGAGTAATTAAAATAAAGTAAACTAAGATGTTCATCGTTTAATGTTCAAACTTAATTATAGGAAGGTTATGCTTAAGGACATTAACTTTTCTGCCTTTTCTGCTGCCAGTCTGTTTCTCTTTTCATCATATATTAATCCAGCACTGCTAAATAATCTCTCGCTTGGTACGTTTGTTGGAGGACAGGCTAAATGTTTCCTCGCAAGTTTACTCAAGTATGGATGATATTCTGCGTATTTTTCCACCAACTAATAGGATTGTCACATGCAGCCAGGCGTTTTTCTTGGTGATAACTCTCGATCATTTTCACTACATCTTTTGACATCGCGTAGGTCTCGTCATTGCTGCTTGACTCAAGAAACTGAGAGACAGATTCTGTGATAGATTTGCTCGTTGAAGGTGTTGGTTCTGTCACTGAAACTTTTATTCTTTTGGTGGGTGGCGAAGCGACAGATTCAAGAGATTGAAGCTCTTCAACTGCTTTGCCAAGTGATGATTTAACTCGTTCTAATGTACTAGGTGAAAATAACTTAGCTTTGTAACGTGGATCTAAGTAGGTTGCAAGAGAGTAACTTCATACAAGAACAGCCTCTCGTCTTGTCGCTTGCATCACTTTTGCGCAATGAACTAGTTCTATTAATATAGTAGAATTTGATAATTTCCGCTTATTAATGACGTTTTATCTCAACGGTCCACATCCGCACGACATCCGCAGTCCAAAGTGCGGATGCGGATGCGAGAAAATGTGCGGATGTTCCGCGGATGCGGATGCGGATGCGGATGTGACCTACATCACTAGACTATGTGTACAATAATATGCAAAACCAAGATGGAGTAGATTAATACAATGTACAATGCCTATATATGTAATGTACTGTTGCAATCACCATGACAACCAATATATTCGTTAAAGAGTGAAGCATGTGACGTCACGCAGTGCAGATTAATCTATTAAATATTTATAGTCACAGAGAAGCTCCGAATATATTTATAAAGACCACTTTCCAAAAAGAGAGGGTGATCCAAACGAGCCAGAAAGTGTTTCCGTTGGACACACACACACACACACATATATATATATATATATATATAATTATATATATATATATATATATATATATATATATACACATGCACTTTCGTCCACCGCCAACAGGCCTTCGAATGAATCACACCTCACTACTGACCGATGACATGCTTTTGTAGCCTAATTTATACATATGAAAGTGTATATGATGGACAGATTCGGAAAAATGTTCGTCGACAAACATAACATTTCTGAAAGACATAAAAAATTGCTAACGATCATGCCGGGGGGAGGGGGGTCTCGCCAAAAAAGCATAAAATATTCAAAGCAAAAACAGAGCATCACCAATTGGTAATTTCTTGTGCGATTTAGAAATTTTGTTAATAGACATTTATTTTCTGAAAATGTACATCTTTTTGGTGTACAATATATATATATATATATATATATATATAGTCGAGTAGTTAAGACGCTAGGTTGCTGATCGGGAGGTTGTGAGATCGAGTCTGGGCAGGGACTTTGTAATTTCTGACTTCTCACCAGAAGTGTGTTTTCGATTCCACGCTAAGTTGTAGATCTAAGGTTGGGCAATGAGCTTGACATTCGTCAAAATGAACAATTGGAACGGAAGCAAACGTAAGGTCTAACTAATATACTAGTTAGACCTTATATACAGTATATATATATACCATATATATATATTAGTTAGACCTTAGAGAATGAGAGAGAGAGAGAGATATGCCGTACTGTGTGTTTATTTTACCCCAGAAGTATTTACCAACGCTCTTCTTTCCTTACTTGCAAAGCCAAATATTATTTCAGGTTGACAAGTACCCCAGTGTAAAAAACCGTGTTATTTGGGAATAAGTGTAAAAAAAATAAATAAATAATTAAATGAAATGTCTAAATGTACTCTCCATAAAGTGAAGTACTTCAAGAGTACACTGAGAGTACGTTGAAAGTAGATTGAAAGTGGGTGAAGCAGTTCACTTCGTGACAATCTGTGTCCTCTGAAACTGAAGTTAAAATGTAATAATGGGTTTGTTTAACCTTCTTCGCAACATCTAAGCTCATATGACGGGGAGGACCTACAGCTTTAGGTGGAATCCGAACCACGGGTCGCTACATCGTCAGGACGCAGAGGAAACTGAAGTTAAAATACGAAAAGTATACTTTTATGAATTAAAAGAAAACCTTCACATGTACTCTCAGTGTACTTTCGGCCTACCAATTAAGTGTACACTCTCTAAATATTTTATATTCAGAGTACATTTAATTCGTTTAAACAAGTGTACTCTTTAAATATTTTTTATTAAGAGTATATTTTGTCCTTTTTATATTCTCTGTTCTAAAGTCCACGCAATGGACAGTTTTGATTGCGTATGAAATCCACTCAGAGTTAGTCCAGAAATTAATGAAATATCAGAAATAAGAGAGATTTTCCTTCTCACTATAAAGGTTACGAAACAGATCTGAAGGAGTCAAGACTTAAAAACCGTAGGTATAACAACGAGTGACCCCACATGTGACTGAATCCTCCCCCATCAAATGAACATTCTGCTCGTGAGATTCATGAATCCTCAACGAATCCAAAATACTCGAATTGCTGTCGCGACCGCAAACGAACTACGAGGAAAATTCGTACCTCTGTAAAGGTTCCTCCTCCTTCAGTTGGCTTCCATTAATATATGCAAAACATCCGCACAATCGTATGTTTACAGCGAGAAAAACAAATCTTGTGGAAAGATTTTCTAGGGGAGAAGACGTAGAAAGAGAGCCCCTCAATCGAACAAATGTTATTTTAGATTTCTCAGAGAGAGAGAGAGAGAGAGAGAGAGAGAGAGAGAGAGAGAGAGAGAGAGAGAGAGAGAGAGAGAGAGAGAGAGAGAGAGAGAGAGAGAGAGAGAGAGAGATTATGCAGGAATGAAATAACGCACATAATACCATCCGAAAAAGCTATCTGAGAAGATTATAATACCAGAATATACAAAAGAATGAATCATTTGTCTCCCATGTATGTTAGGAAAAAAAAGTGGGTTTGTACGGGGTGCTTATACGTGCTTCATGAAACTTTAAAATAGGTCTTTAGCATCTGCAACAAAAACACACTGATTCGGGTCCACAGTCAAACCCCCAGGGAGGAAAACAAAAGCTTAAAGGCCAAATAATTATAAAAAAAATATCAATACTTCTAAATTTATTATTATAATATTCCAAGTAAATATTTTTTATTATTTACTTTAACAATTAAAGTATGCGTCTGTCAAAGTCACATTATGGCTATTTAGTGAATAACATAGAAGAAGAGTGACGTATCAGTGCCTATACAATCACTGCCAACGAGTGCCCTGAATGAACTCCCTCTGTCAACATTATTAACCACTGGGATTATTTATTACGTTACGGAAAAGTGAAATGCTTAAATAAGAACCACCACATTAACCCTCGTCAGGAACCCTCAATTTACTTATGCTGTTGGAACCATGGGGATCTATATGACCCCCAAGCCTAAAATCTTACAAAATGGTGCTATAAAAAGTCTGTAACGAAACTATCACATGACTGAAATATTGTATTTGATATTTAAAAACTCTTAACGAATAATATCATCTATTTCAGTGTTTTGACCACCATCGTTCTTGATGAGGGTTAAGGCCACAATATCACTCAAACGGTAACAAGGATTTATGACAGGATGAATCATAAGCACAGCAGTTCCAGTCAGAGCTAAGACTGGACCACCGAAACCAGTCTTTTTTCCCGTACTATTTTCATTATAGTCCTGCTGGAAACTCGCACCTCAGTTACATTTATACAGCAGTGCAACTTTTAGGATAGTTTGACTCCAAACAGAAAACTCATATTTCCTTTGGAGTACGCAATAACAGTTTGGAAAGTATTAGCATATTAGGAACGTGAAATGTGTTAAATTACTCAATTTTTAATTATAAAGAAAGCCTATAACTTCGCCTGTTACTCTTGTGGCAGCTGAATCTAATCCCAGAATGCAGAGGGAGAAATGACGCTGTACTAGGCATAGGCTAGTCTAATGAGGATCGACGACTTTTTTACGACATTCTTCTCTTGGGTCGCGAGATAAGCTAATTGAGAACGACTGGAGTATGGTTTATATACTGTAGAAGCCTACTATACTCCAAAACACTACAAATTTGTGCTTTTCTTTTTTTACCAAACAATAAATGAACTTCGAGACAATTCTATACAATTGTTTCTAACACAATTGTGGAGTATAATGTTTCATTACATTTTAAGGGGGGTTGCGGCAACCCACTTCATGAAACTTGAGCTTGAAGTTGGTTTAAACTCTTCCTGTCTTGAAAACCTGTTCATTTGCGGAAGGGTGAGAACCGAATTGAGCCTATTAAACGTTCCTATAATAATCAGAAGGTCGAAATTACGATTCCACCTTTTAACTCAACAAACCCAAAGAATGGGCAGTTAATTCGGGTGTGTGTATATACATTCCGAAAGAGCAACAGTTCCCTATCCCTGAATTCTGTACACCTAAAGGGGAGCATTAGTTTCCACTATTATTTGCATATTTTATATCAAAACTGATGCAAAACTAAAAACTAAAAAAAAAAGAAATAACAACTTTATATTTTGCGACACAACGAGCACCGATAGGCACAGGGAAGGTTATATATATATATATATATATATATATATATATATATATATATATACACACAGGGTGAGCGAAAAGTCCCTGTGCACCTTCCACTTCCAACACAGCAGTGCAGGTACAGGTTTCACTACACTTCTTGCAGGTGCACAGGAACTTTTCGCTCACCCTGTATATATATATATTATATATTCGTGCAAGTAAACACATCTCATTTACCATTAATTCTTTATTTTAACATCTTTTGGGAATACCGACAAAAATACTTGCCTAAAACTTACTCTTAAAATACTAGCGTAAACTTGCCCTTAAAAATACTGTGGAAAAACCTCCCTCTTAAAATGCAATGTCGAAGGATCAACGAAGGACGAATATATTGAATAAATGTCTGGCAAGGATGTAAGTTAGGAGGAAGGAAGCGAAGGAGAGATATTCCAAATACATAATACTTTTTGGATACTTTTATTTATATATTATTTATTTTAACCAACCATCCGCATGTAAGGAGGAGGAGGAGGAAGAGGAAGAGGACGAGGAGAGAGAGAGAGAGAGAGAGAGAGAGAGAGAGAGAGAGAGAGAGAGGAGAGAGAGAGAGTGTTTTGGGGGGATATGTATGTTTAGAACTGAAATTTAATTTTGTGGAATAATATTTTTATACTAAGAGAAAATGTGATTATTTTTTACATGTAATTATTCCTGAAATATTTTATTACACACACACACACACACACACACACGCGCGCGCGCGCGCGCAATGATAATCCTTCCTTTGTCTGTGGTTACTCCCTTTTGCTTTTTTGTCACAGTGTTGAAATATTAAATCGAAGCGTTTAAGATCAATTAATGTTGCAGGCTTGTCATCATTCAATTTTGGTTCATTAGGGAAGAGAATAAAAATAGCTTAATAGTCCATCATTAAGAGAGAGAGAGAGAGAGAGAGAGAGAGAGAGAGAGAGAGAGAGAGAGAGAGAGAGAGAGAGAGAGAGAGAGAGAAATTCAAGGTAGGATAGTTTTTGTGAAATTGTCTATGCATATACATTAATTATTATGAAAAGTGGTTGTGTGTGTGTCCTAAAGTTACACATATCTAAATCAAAACATTCCAGACCGCCTGAATATTTTACCAAATTTTAAATTTTGAACTTTCCTTTTTCGAGTTACGACATTTCACCACACTTCGTTATCTCTTTCATTTCAACAAATAATTAAAGCAAATTTCGACCAGAAAAATCTGTGAAACGCCGGCAGAAAACACGAAATCATGCCTGCCACAGAACCAACCTAAATTTTAATGTGGCAACGCACACTGAAGTGACAATTTGTCAGCCCTGAAGCATATACCACGTGTCAAGGATACTAGTAGACCGACTCCTACACCAACACCCTTTACCCCAATGGCAAGAGACTCTAGCCTAAAGCATGCGAGTGCAACATGCCTCATTGTGTCCACTTTTGTTCCCGAAAGGCAGAGGCGGATTTACGGGGGGGGGGGGACCATGGTACGATCGCGCCCCCAAACCATGAGGCCTCTAAACCTTAAAGGTAAAGAGAGTGAAAGAAAGAAGGAGATCGGAAACATAAAGAAGAGACAATGCAAAATTAGATTGAAGCATCCTATAAAAATAATCGCTGTTGGACAATTTTAGTAAGGTTAATATACAGGGTGTCCCAGAATTAACTATCTATTTCAATGAAATCGGACAAATTTTTTAAAAAACACACTTTTATTTATGTTTATCATGTTTAATATGTGTTAAAATGTATAAATTTCTAAATTTTTTTCATAATTTTATTTTCATAATTTTTTCATTATCTGGTCCAATGAAAGACCGTCTGAAGTCATAGAATGGCAAAGAGACTCTCCAAAAGTTACGTGTGGCTTGGAATGACCAAATCCAAAATTTATGGCCCATTCTTCTTTGCGGAGGCAACTGTAACAGGTACCGTCTACCTTGATATGCTTCAGCAGTTTCTCGAACCACAGCTTCTTGATGTTGGCATTCTTGATAATGTTGTGTTTCAACAAGATGGAGCACCATAAATTTTGGATTTGGTCATTCCAAGCCACACGTTAACTTTGGAGAGTCTCTTTGCCATTCTATGACTTCAGACGGTCTTTCATTGGACCAGATAATGAAAAATTATGAAAATAATTATGAAAAAAATTTAGAAATTTATACATTTTTAACACATATTAACATGATAAACATAAATAAAAGTGTGTTTTTAAAAATTTGTCCGATTTCATTGAAATAGATAGTTAATTCTGGGACACCCTGTATAAAGGAACGGTCTCTCTGAACGTGCACACTGCACACTGCATGTAGAATGGTGGACTCAATTTGTTGATACCGCTCGCCACCACACTGTTGTCAGCTGGGAAAAACTGGCCAAGGCTGAGGCGTGAAAAATAAGCAGAATCAGAATTTTGATGTTACGTTTGGTACTTTAGTAAAGTTGCAGGTGTACCCCTTTCGAAGTTACTTTTCAAGCAATGTGCAATTGTTTCAGGGGTATTCGTAAGCCGCCATCTGGCAGCAGTGCACCCGATGTGAGCTGGACCAGAGTATATACAACATGATAACATTGCCTGTCAATGTTGCAAGCGCGGAGAGATCGTTCTCAACTCTAAGGAGACTAAAAATATGGTCACGCTCACAAATGGGGTGCAGAGCGACTTTCAGGGCTTCCTCTTCTTGGCATACATCCTGACGTCCCAGTGGACATAGAAAGTGTTACTGGGAAATTTTTAAACATAGGAAATCGTAGGCTGCAATTTGCGAAAGTGACGTCTTGAAATCAAGCTGTTGTAATAGTTGTAACGTTGTAATTAGTAGTTGTTAATATTTGGGGCACAGCTGATTAACAAAAAGATAAACATAAAAATTTTATTAAGAATTTCAGAAGACATGAAATCATAGACAGCTACTGGCAATATGAGCGTGCCATGTCTCTCGTAATTTGTAACTCTTGTACATATTTAGGGCATAGCTGCTGAACAAAATGTGTACATAAATACATAGAGTTTTAATTTCATATTGATATCGTGTAAGTAGGGATGCATGCACTGAGGTATGCTGGCATACTGGGCAAAAGAGTGCATATAGGGGCACATTGATGTTCAAAAGTGAGCCATTTAATATGTTTTTCTTTAATTGCCCCTAATGATGATGCTTAATAAAATAGTAATGTAAATGTTATTGCGCTAATTCTATGCCTCACTGGAGCTTACTGTCATCTTAAGGAATTGACTTCTTTGACCAAAAACAGATACCTTCCTGCATTCTTTATAGGCAGAATTACAATTTGATAATCGTTGGCAATTCTGTTACGCCAGTTGCCTGCCAATATATTATAATCTCAGTTCTGGAAGGTGACCGGCCACCGGCAAAATTGTGCTCTGGATCCGCCCCTGCCGAAAGGGCGGTGGACCCTTCCAGTACATGTTGTAGTTTTATATAGTTAAGACTTTAAAGGTAAATTGTGGCTTTTAAAATATTAAAATGTTAAACTTCTTTGCTCTGTCGTCTCTTACCGGAGTTTCCCAGATTTTTACCGGGATATTATCATTTTTTTTTTTTAACTAAACTGAAACATATATGAAAGTGTGGTAAAATATCATGTATACCACTCGAAAGAAGACACTTCAAACCCTTAAATTAAAACCTAACCGGTTGCTGTACAATTAATGTTCAAGAAGTTGTGAATTTTTAACTTAGACCTACTCAACTTTTCAAGCACTATATATATATATATATATATATTATATATATATATATTATTATATATATATATATATATATATATATATCGATGCATTCATTAGGTTCCCCAAACCAAAGTTTAGCAATAACGTATCGGAAAGCGTGTACCGATACATTAATAAACATATATATAGTTCTCTTTCTAAATATTATTTATTCAATTGAAGTTAAGGCATAAAGTTTGTACGCAATAAAGGACCCCCCCAATTATGGATTCCTTCATTAGGGACCCTCCGTCAGTGGTGCCGCGTTCTGGTTGTAAATTACTGGATCACTTTGTATGTTTTGTTTATATGTAGGATTATTAAAAGTTTTGTAGGGAGAGAGAGAGAGGAGAGAGGAGAGAGAGAGAGAGAGAGAGAGAGAGGAGAGAGAGAGAGAGAAGAGAGAGAGAGAGAGAGAGAGAGAGATACCCTTATACCCTCTCACGAATAGCCAATCACAAAATTTAAAAGAAAATTTAGAGATAATAGTTTCACAACGAGTTTTCTGCACCGGTTTTTTATACCGATTTTGTCTACTCAATATATATATATATATATATATATATATATATATATATATATATATATATATACACCCACACCCACCGATGAAATGTATGTGTGAACAAAAGTTACATGAACGATCGAACTTGAACAGAACGTAAAGCAAAGCCACATTCATGAAAATAATGACCACCAAAACACAACGTTTTTTTTTCTCTTTGGAACGATTTTGTATTCCATTTGACCTCAACGGCACAGAGATCCTGTTGGAGGAAATACGACTGTAACTGCCTGCTGGGGAAGGGAACTTAGCTTTACAATAAGTCCCCGCCGCCCGCTTTGTTCTTCATCCAGCCGAATTAGGAACATGGAGCGAAATCATTCTGGCGCACAGAACTATGTTAGTGTGTAGTATATTTTTTTCATGCATAATAATCTATTTAGCTGAGATAAGTGGAACAAAGTATACATGAGTGTACATAAGTATACATAAGTATACATAAGAGTTTACACAATATTTTGCGAGAATACATTTTATGCTGCACAGAACGATTTATCTGCCTTAATACTCGTATGGTGTGAAGCTCCTGGTCAAGTATCTCTTGAGCAGTGTACAATTTCAGCATTTGTGTGAGTTTGGTTAGATCCTTACTTTTGCTACGTAGAGTTTTTTACGCCAAGTGTCTTATTTTAATACTTATACTATGCCAGATGTGGTAAGATATTATCTAATTACAGTATGTCAGTAAGACTGAAAATGGTAGGGGTCCGTTAAGGTGTGGGGTTCCTTCATTTCATTTGGAATGGATGGGTGATTTGGTAAAAATCACACTGCCATACTACCATATTACCACAAAATTTTGGGTCAGCTTGCACTGCCGAATAGAGTATGCATGTTCAGATTGGAGGGGATTCATTTTCTGGCACCGCAACGACCCAAAAAATATTGCAGCACTCAACAAAGCAGATTGGGAGGGTTTAAATGCACGCTGAAGTTTGCGCCACAAAAGCCTGATCCAAACCCCCACTGAACATTTCTCAAAACAATTAGAATAATATTGTTTCAAAAGTGAGGCCTACGGAACCTCTGGTGAATTGTCCAGTTCAGTTTCTTACCTAGACTGAAGTCTGGGGGCCGACTAATATGCCCGGGTAAAGTACATTTACAATATTTGCTTAATATAAATTTTTATTGTTTGCGCAGTAGGGAGGAAATTTTTTAGCAGACTCCGGTCCGCCAGTTGGCCATCTATGGTCTAGTCTAAATGGCAAGCAGTTCCTACAGAAACGCTGTTCAGACTCTGGTTCATTCGATGCCTTCAACTCGTGAAGCCACGATTCGTGTTCAAGGAAATCACGCTAAATACTAAATACTGGCTTACCTTTGTAAACAATTAGACATTTGTTGTAATTTAGTTCACTGTGTCTCGTGTTTTATAATATAACTTATATGTATTAAATGAACTAAAAATGCAGTATTTTTTCTGTACTATTAATTTAGACATTTTGGTTCAGAATTGCTTTTGGACTCAATTTTATTATTGGTAACATACTATATATATACACATTTTAACTGCAAACAACACACAGTATAATTAACGTAAAGAACGACGCTTGTATAGAAGAACGTTCCGCACAAGATGAGGAGAAAGAACGAACAAATGAAAAATGAGGTAACGACCCGGGAATCGAACCCGGGATCTTCCGATTGCCGGTCAGATATGCTAACCACTACACCATGGGCTTCGCCTAATCAGAAGTCGTAATTCTCCTACATACGAGCAGAAACCAATGCCCTGAGGGGGCACCTTCCGCATGTCGCACATATATACATTTTAACTGCAAACAACACACAGTATAATTAACGTAAAGAACGACGCTTGTATAGAAGAACGTTCCGCACAAGATGAGGAGAAAGAACGAACAAATTACCTCATTTTTTTCATTTGTTCGTTCTTTCTCCTCATCTTGTGCGGAACATTCTTCTATACAAGCGTCGTAAGGGATTGTATATATATATATATATATTTATATATATATATTTATTTATTATTTATTTATTTATTTTGTGAGGTATTCCGCCTCATTTGTGGGATTTGGTGGAGGAGGGAATTACTTTCTGATCTCGTCCTGCCCTCGTAGCCAACCACGTATGACTGGTCAGGGACTTTGCACAGTAACCTGTCCAGCTGGTTCTTGAAATTATTCAGGTTGGTGTTCTGGAGGCTCCTCACGTTTTTGGGCAGGACATTAGAAAGCTTCATGGACCATGTCCCATTGTCCCACCGCAGCTGGGATAGTACAAAATCTGCCTCTTTTCTCATTCCAGTTTGTTTCTCTTTCGTTTCTAAGGTTAGTGACAAAACTCTCGAGTACTTTTCATATATATATTATTGTGTACCGCTCGCGTCTTCTTTCCAGAGAGTAGAGTTTCAGGGATTGTAGTCGAGACCAGTAGTCTTCACCTCTCGTTTCCTCTATCTTAGACGTAAAAGTCCTTTGTATGGCTTCTACCTTTGCAGTGTCTCGTTTTCTGTATGGACTTGTGAGTACAGTACTGAGCAATGCTCAATTATTGGTAGGACTAGACTCTTCTATAATTTTAACATGATGTTCGCTTTTCTGCTGCGGAAGCTCCTCCAGATGATTCCCATTATTTTTCTAGTTGTTGTAATTTTAATGTTATAGTGCTTTCTGAATTCTACATCCGACGACATTATTACTTCAAGATCTTGACTTGCGGGTCTGGTGTGGTGTTATCTGTTTGCCTTGCGGAGTTTTGTACCTTTTACTCTGTAGAACCTTATTATTACCATATCTTAGAAGTTGGAATTTTTCTTCGTTGAACTTCATATTGTTGTCTTCCGCAGATCTGAATAATGTTTCAATGTCAATTTGTAACTTTTCTATGTTCTCTTCTTTTGATATTTCTTTGCATAGCTTTGTGTCATCCGCGAAATATGATCCAATACTGTCATTAATATCTGCATCGATATCTGCAATCATTATTATGAACAGCAAGGGAGGTAATACTGTACCTTGTGGGACAGAGCTCATAACTTCTGAGACTTCAGATTTAACTCCATTTACCACCATTCTTTGTGTTCTTTGAGCCAGAAAATTAAATATCCATCTTCTCAACTTTTCAGTAATTCCTGTATTCTTAAGTTTGTGTGCAATAATCTCATGGTCACATTTATCGAAGGCTTTAGCAAAGTTAGTAGATATTACATCTATGTTTTGTCCTCGACACAACGTTTCCAATATTTTCTCCTGGTGGTTTAATAGCTGTGATAGACATGACCTTCCAGCCCTGAAGTCATGTTGGTTCGGAATGTATAAATTCTTTTCTTGCAGGTAGTAAGTAGTTTTGCCTCTAATTATATCTTTAAAGCACTTTATAAGGTGTGAGGTGAGAGCTACTGGCCGATAATTCTTAGGAATTTCTCTCTTATCTCCTTTAAATAAAGGGGCAATGTTCGCGTTCTTTAATGGAGGTTGAATTTGTCTTGTGTCGAGTGATTTTCTCCATAGTAAGTATAGAGGCTTAGCAATACTCTCTTTACATTTCTTTAGAAACGTGGCACTCCATGTGTCTGGCCCTGGTGCCGAATTTCCTCGCATTTGTGATATATATTATATATATATATATATATATATATATAATATATATATATATATATATATACAAACTCAGAATGGTCCCCTGAGAAACTTATATGTGAAACATAGACCATGCATGGAACAAGGAACTCTTCTGGGAAAATTAAATCCACTATAGTCCGAATAAGTAATGGTAAATGACAAATACCATAGTTTTTTCTTTTTCATGATGCAAGCCCGACGTGGGCCCGACGTCGGGCTTGCATCATGAAAAAGAAAAACTATGGTATTTGTCATTTACCATTACTTATTCGGACTATAGTGGATTTAATTTTCCCAGAAGAGTTCCTTGTTCCATGCATGGTCTGTGTTTAACATATATATATATATATATATATAATATATACGGTGTATATATATTAGGAAAGCACAGAAGGACAATTGGTCCTCTTCCAACCCGCATTGCCGACCACAAAGGAACATCATTTCGACCATCCAACCAATTCTCACGCTTCTGTCCGTCCTACAAACAGCTGTCAATTCAGTGTATTTGGTTTTGCCAAGGACACTGTAAATTTATAGATTTTTAAATGTTTACATGCACTAAAATTAAACTCTTTATTAATTAAAAAAAAAAAAAACTTGTTTGGATTTCAAACGAACTTTTAAAACACCGTTTTCAGAATTATGAGGTTTTTTTTTTTTTGTTTGTTGTTTTTTTGTTAAAATCGAACTAAATAAATGATTTTGCTGCAAAATAAATTTGGGTTAGATTAAACACATTTAAAATTATATTTACTTGAATTAAGTTTGACCTCGTGTGAAAAATTTGAAAATTATTATTATTATTATTATATTATTATTATTATTATTATTACCAAGTTATAATCTAATATGTGTTTAACCGGATCACGAAAATATCACGACTTAACCTAACTAATCGTCAAGGGCGTACAGTTGACCTAATGATTGGTTAGGTTAGGTCGTGATATTTTCGTTAGTTAGCCTTATAAAGCTAACTAAAGAAGGCTGGGGGCCCTGATCTTCAAATGATCCCTTTGTTTGTCTGAAATTCAAACAAAGTCTTTGTTTAAATTAAATAAAGGGCCTTTGAGTGTGTTTGGTATTTAAAACCGAAACTTTGAAATAGCGACTTATCGAACCGAAACTCGACGCAGTTGTAAAGGAAGTAATATTTTCACTAATAGTTGAGAACCTCTTTTATTTACGGGGTTTCTCTAATATCTTGACTCCAGTTAACCCCATTCCACCAACCTCCCCAGGGAAAAAACCCCTATATTATTCAGCTCAGTTGAGTAAAAGCTTAAGACTTGTATATTGATTCTTTTTGTCCTTAACAGATTCCCAGAGAGAGAGAGAGAGAGAGAGAGAGAGAGAGAGAGAGAGAGAGAGATAACTACAACATCACAAAGCACACGAAACAGCTAAATACAAGAAAGAAAAAAAGCCCTAACTGAATACAACGCTGAATGACAAGGGAATAAAAACACGACTAAAGCCCTTTTATTGCAAAGCTGAATTACTTAATCGGCAGTTCCAATTGAATTCTCTCTCCCCTCTTTTGAATGCAACTCTTCTCTCTCTCTCTCTCTCTCTCTCTCTCTCTCTCTCTCTCTCTCTCTCTCTCTCTCTCATATGCCCCCCTATACCCAAAAACTTAATTAATTTCGCAGATGCGTAATCGAATTAGAAGCACGAGCAAGGTGACCTCTGACCCTTTGAACTCGACAAGAAAAGAAATATGGCGAGGACCTCGTTTCGAATATATGAGACTGAGTACAACGCGTAAAAAATAGAAAGGTATTTTCCATATTCTTTTCGTGGATATTTTGCTATTATACCCAGAATCATACACACCGATCCATGTTGGATAACGTGTGGATCGAGTGGGATGGAATGTGGATTAAAATCGGGATAAAATTTTCATGCGGAAGAGTAACTGTTGACAATGATTTAAAAGCAAATGGTTATACAAGGTGAACGGAAAGTCCCTGTGCACCTGCAAGAAGTGTAGTGAACCTGTACCTGCACCGTGTTGGAAGTGGACAGGTGCACAGAGACTTTTCGCTCACCCTATATTATATTATATTGGTTATATTATATTAGACTAGAATATATATATATTAAGTGGGCTACGTCGTGGCCAATGTCGTAACACCGCTTCCCGGAGATCAGCGAAGTTAAGCTGTAGGTTCCCTCCGTCATATGACCTTAGATGTTGCGAAAGAGGTTAAACAATTTCAATAAAAAAAAATAGTAGAATAGTAGAAGGCGATAGGCGATAGTAGTTATAGAGAGTGACGGTCACTCATTATGTGCTTACGTGCTACAGCACATCAGTTTTTAAAATACGTAAATACCTAAAGAATAAATCAATAAAATTACTTATAATATCTTCTGTAATTTCCAATTTGATCTAAATTGTTTTCCGATTTACGAAAAAACGAATTAACTCCTCATTCCCTGCATTTCTATTTTCCTACTTATGTGCTGTCATCAGTATAGCACCCAAATCGAGTGAAATCAGACAAAGCGCATGCGCAGACGTGTCTTTCGGTCCAGTTCCGGATAAGACGTGAATGTGCTACCAGTCGCTGCAGCACTTGTCAATATGATGGACGCTCGATCGATTGCGTTTGATTTTTAAACTTTTTATGCGTGTGTATGTGTTTTTGTTTACTCAAGTGTTGTATATAAATTATTAATTTTTATACAAATATGAATTCAGTGGACAATTTATTAAAAGTACCTTTTTCATCTAGAACATTAAATGAAAAAGCTCAAATAAAAGAGTTAGGTAGGCCAACTCCCGATTTAAATTTGTCAGAAAGCCAAGGGAAGCAACAATCGAGAATATTTAAGACAATTTCACAGAAAGATTTATGATGATTATAGTTGGATTTGTGGTTGTGATGTTCGGGATGCTCTTTTCTGCTTTCCATGCCTTCTTTTTGGTAACAGTGATTCATTCAGTAACACGGGAGTGAAAGATCTTGGCCATCTTAAAGTACTGATTAGAAAGCATAATGAAAACAAGAAACATATAAACAATGTGTTGGATCTTAGTGTTCTCGGTAGTGTGAATATTGCAACGCAGTTAAGTCGGGCCTACCATGACGTCGCATGAATTTCATTTTTTGTAAATAAGTAAGTACTCTATCTATCTATCTATCTATCTACCGTTAGTTGCGCAGAACATTTACTAAAATTCACGATGAATTAGTTCTATTTTATAATTTATCAGTTGTTTATATATATATATATATATATATATATATATATATATATATATATATCTACAATTTGTGTAGAGCAAGTCTGAGGTGATATGAATTTGCCTGTCATTATAAGAGCAGGTATATTTGTGACGTCTTGGAGACGAAACACAAGCTGCTGGTGCATCTTGCTCCTGAAGAATCATGCACTGATAATAACTGGGAGTATCTGCAACACAAACTGATAAAAACGGGATATACATTTGATACATGTTCGGATATTCCTTGGACGATGATAATCCAGAGTATTGCTGTTTTTAGTGGTAGCGAACTACGTACATTGAACCCCTGCTTACTCAACAATGCTGTTGCGAGCTGCTCGTACCCTAAAATGGGTATATGGGTAGAATGATGTTTTGTGTAAAATGCATAAATTATCTCGCTAACACCAATCAACGCTCAAGGAAGCCTAAGCTTAAGTGGAAATGAGACAAAAAATTGCATATGCTACACATCATTCCACCCATACGCCCATTTCAGGGTACGTGCAGCTCGGAACAGCATTGCCTAGTAAACAGGGGATCAATGTACTAACGAGGCCTCTGTACATAGTTTATCACCACGAAAAAACAGCAACGCTCTTTGTTATCCTAGTTCAAAGAATATCGAAATCCACATCCATTGTTTTATACAAATTTCGAAGCAAGTGTAGTTTACGTCCCCCTGTGGTGCCTAGTGTAGTTTACGTTCCCTTCTGGCGCCTAGTGTAGTTTACGTTCCCCTACAAGGCCTACATTATCGTAGTGTAGTTTGCATTCCCCAACTTTGACCGTGTATACCTAATCAAATAAAACGTTAAAACTAACGAAAATATTACGACTTAGCCTAACCAGTCGTCAATTTATATATATATATATATATATATATATATATATATATATATATATATATATAGGGTGGGCCGTAAGTTTCCATACATAGGAAAAATTAAACGTTTGTTTTTATGTTTCAGATACCCTAAGAATATGCGTTTGACGTAAGATCTTGTTTACTGATGAAGCAAATTTTTACGTCAATGGAGAGGTTAATCGGCAAAACATACGTTATTGGAGTAATGCTAACCCTAACTGGCTGAGTCCGACGAAGATGCAAGGTGCCGGTAAAGTGATGGTGTGGGCCGGGATATGGGGTGACAGAATTATTGGACCAATTTTTGTCAGTGGAAATCTTAATGCCGAAAGGTATCTTAACATGTTGCAAGAAGAGATTTTCCCATCCCTGCTAAACGAGGAAGGTAACTTCCCAGTTTACTTCCAGCAAGATGGAGCTCCACCTCATTATGGTCTTCACGTGCGTCGGTATTTGGATCAGCAGTAGTTTCCGGATGCTTGGATTGGTCGGCGTGGTCCTGTGGAGTGGCCTCCCAGATCCCCAGATCTCACCCCCCTTGATTTCTATCTTTGGGGGCACTTGAAGGCCATGGTGTATCAGGAAAAGATACGAGACATAAATCATCTAAAGGAACGTATCACCAACGCCATTACAAGCATAACGTCAACTGTGCTAATGCGTGTTCATCAACAGCGGGGAACACGTATTGAAATGTGTTTTCAAAACAATGGCAACCATGTACAGCATATTATATAAATAAAAATGGTTGTCCATAAAAAAATGTTTATTTTTCCTATGTATGGAAACTTACGGCCCACCCTGTACACGTACTATATATATATATATATATATATATTATATATATATATATATATGATACACACACACACACACACACACACACATATATATATATATATATATATATATATATATATATATATATATATATATATATAGAGAAATTGACGATTGGTTAGGTTGTCGTAAATTTTCGTTAGTTTTAACATTTTATTTGATGGATTCATTTAAAAAATGCCTCTTTTGCGTCAGGGGGACGTAAACTACACTTGCTTCCAAATTTCTTGCATGACTCTTCAGAAGCAAGATGCACCATTAGCTTATATATTATATGTTCTACAGTATATATATATATATATATATACTTCGTACCATATGAGAAGTAAATTAATTTTAGTCCGCCATCACCACGTTAATTCATTTAAAAGGAAGGCTGTGTTTATCTTAAAAGGATGAACAGCCCCCCTTCCTCCCCACCCTTAAAGGATGCTAAGAAATTCCTATTGAGATCAAAAGGGGAAAAAGATCAAGTCGATTCAATGTACATTGAATACATTGACAAAAAAGAAAAGTTTTTCGGATTTGTAAATGAGCTAAACCGGTTTTTTATTATATATATATATATATATATATTGGATGGTTGGATTGATACTGAACAAATTTTAAGTTAAATTGAATGTTAAAACCATTTTATTTAAATTTAAATTGGATTGATAGCTTCTAATCTCACTATTCATAACCTAGAAAGTTTATAAATAAAACCAAAGCAGAGGAGAGAGCGTTACAAGGAGTTACAAGGAAAAGAAGTACCTCAAAAGGCCTTGCGGCCATACCGAGGAGGTATCAATGGCAACGGGTGCCGGGGAAAATTTTCTACATCCTCAAATAGTGTGCAAGATTCGATCTAACCTTTTCTTGAACAGATCCACAGAGGAATTGTTCACAACTTCTGAAGGTAGCCTGTTCCACGTGCCACAGATCTTATACGTAAAGTAATTCCCACACACACTAGTCCTAAACCGTTTCAAATCCAACTTCCAACCATTGTTGCGAGTTGAGTTATCATTTAAAGTTTAAACTAAACATGCTTCTAAAATCGACATCGTTGAACCCGTGTAAGAGCTTGAAAACCTCGATGAGTTGACCGCGCAGCCTCCGAGTTTCCAGCGAAAGCAAATTCAGGGCGCGTAAGCGTCGATTATAGCCCATATGCCTAACGGAAGGGATTAACTTTGTGGCCCTTGCCTAGGCTCGCTTCAGCCCCTCAATATCTTTCCTGAGGGTGGGTGACCAGAACTGCACAGCATACTCAAGGTGCGGCCAAACCAGGGAATTGTACAGAGAGAGCACAATCTCCCTGTTCCGAAATCGAAATTGCCTCCTGATATAACCCAACAACTTCTGGGCTTTCTTTTCCACCTCTACGCACTGTTTGGTAAACGTAAGGTCGCTGCTAATTAGCACACCCAAGTCCTTTTCCAAATCAGTGGCCTCGATATTACTCCCCAACATCGAGTAGTCCGACTTGGGATTGGCGTAGCCAATGTGCATCACCTTGCATTTACCCAAGTTAAACGGCATTTGCTACTTTTCGGACCACTCTCCTATCCTACGTAGGTCCGCACGCAGTTGCTCGATCGCTTCGGGCGTCCCAACATTGGCCCCAAGCTTGGTGTCATCAGCGAATTTGGCGATCCTACTGACGGTGCCACCGTCGATATCATTTATGTAAATGATAAGCAACAGTGGCCCCAAAACGGAACCCTGAGGAAGCCCGCTAGTGACCGAGGCCGAACCAGAGCTAGCCCCTTTAATTACAACCCTCTGCCGCCTTTTATTCAGCCAGTTTCCAATCCAGGTACCTACTTCCCCACCGATCCTCAGCGCGCGGAGTTTGGCAATTAGCCGGGGATGAAGTACCTTATCAAAGGCGTTCTGAAAGTCGAGATAAAGTATATCAATCGCGCTACTCTTATCATACTCACTCAACATGACGTGGAAAAACTCGAGCAAGATGGTGAGACACGACCTATGCCGCCTAAATAAACCCAGGTTGGAGAGAGAGAGAGAGAGAGAGAGAGAGAGAGAGAGAGAGAGAGAGAGAGAGAGAGAGAGTTACAAGGAGTTACAAGGAAAAGAAGTACCTAAAAAGGCCTTGCGGCCCATACCGAGGAGGTACCAATGGCAACGGGTGCCGGGGAAAATTTTCTACACACTCAAATAGTGTGCAAGATTCGATCTAACCTTTTCTTGAACAGATCCACAGAGGAATTGTTCACAACTTCTGAAGGTAGCCTGTTCCACGTGCCACAGATCTTATACGTAAAGTAATTCCCACACACACTAGTCCTAAACCGTTTCAAATCCAACTTCCAACCATTGTTGCGAGTTGGGTTATCATTTAAGCTAATCATGCTTCTAAAATCGACATCGTTGAACCCTTGTAAGAACTTGAAAACCTCGATGAGTTGACCGCGCAGCCTCCGAGTTTCCAGCGAAAACAAGTTCAGGGCGCGTAACCGTCGATTGTAGCCCATATGCCTAACGGAAGGGATTAACTTTGTGGCCCTCGCCTGCACTCTCTCCAGCCTCAATATCTTTCCTGAGGGTGCGCGACCAGAACTGTACTGCATACTCCAGGTGCGGCCGAACCAGGGAATTGTACAGAGAGAGCACAATCTCCTTGTTCCGAAATCGAAATTGCCTCCTGATATAACCCAACAGCTTCTGGGCTTTCTTTTCCACCTCTACGCACTGTTTGCTAAACTTAAGGTCGCTGCTAATTAGCACACCCAAGTCCTTTTTCAAATCAGTCGCCTCGATATTACTCCCCAACATTGAGTAGTCCGACTTGGGATTGGCATAGCCAATGTGCATCACTTTGCATTTACCCAAGTTAAACGGCATTTGCCATTTTTCGGACCACTCTCCTATCCTACGTAGGTCCGCACGCAGTTGCTCGATCGCTTCGGGCGTCCCAACATTGGCCCCAAGCTTGGTGTCATCAGCGAATTTGGCGATCCGACTGACGATGCCACCGTCGATATCATTTATGTAAATGATAAACAACATTGGCCCCAAAACGGAACCCTGAGGAACCCCACTAGTGACCGAGGCCCAACCCGAACTAACCCCTTTAATTACAACCCTCTGCCGCCTATTCTTCAGCCAGTTTTCAATCCACCTACCTACTTCCCCACCGATACCCAGCGCGCGCACTTTGGCCATTAGCCGGCGGTGAGGTACCTTATCAAAGGCTTTCTGAAAATCGAGATAAAGTATATCAATCGCCCTATTCTTATCATACTCACTCAACATGACGTGGAAAAACTCGAGCAAGTTGGTGAGACACGATCTATGCCATCTAAACCCATGTTGGGAGTCCCCAAGCAGCTTGTAGGAATCCAAATGGTAAACGAGCCTATCCGTTATTATCCCCTCTAATAATTTACCTACAACCGAAGTGAAACTAACGGGACGATAGTTCCCTAGACTTTAGTGATCCCCTTTCTTAAAGATAGGGGTCACATTGGCTTCCCTCCAGTCACCTGGCCCGTCTCCAACGAATCGTTGAAGACTGTAGCCAGGTGGGGAGCCACCTGGTCGCGCACCTCCCGCAACACTCTGGGGAGGAACTGGTCTGGCCCAGGAGCCTTAAACGCGCTCAGTTTGTCTATTCAATCGGCAACGACTGTCGCGGTACACCGAACACTATCCAGGCCAGCACCTTCGTGCCTGACGCCTAGCTCGGGGATGACGCGGGTGTCCTCCCTGGTGAACACTCCCGCCAAGTACTCATTCAGCAAATTAGCGATGTCCGCGTCGGAGGTCCACAGAACGCCGCTGGGGTCCTTTAACGGACCTATCCTGCTTCTTATGGGCTTTCTACTATTAACATAACTGAAGAACGCTTAGGGTTCCCCTTGGAGAGAGAGAGAGAGAGAGAGAGAGAGAGAGAGAGAGAGAGAGTTTAATATTACGTTAAAATCTCTCTCTCTCTCTCTCTCTCTCTCTCTCTCATATCTATAATATCATTAGGAAAGAGAAAGTGCAGCGAACCGTTAACAGCTGTAATCGAACTATGTTCGTTCACCAGCATTGATATGAATTCCTACAACAGGTGTTAATTCATGAATGACACTCATATACTTGAAGATGCTTCTAAGACCTGTTCTGTACAATTTACTTACATAAAGGGAACGTCTTATTCTAATCGTTTTCGTTTCAGTGTGATTCCTCGTCGCCTCTTTCACATAGACGTGAATTAGTGAGGAGTCTTACTTCTATCACGACGAATTATCGCCAGAGTTGATGGCTCGCAGCATGCAAATGCCGGGCTGTCACTCCTGCAGCGACTGCTACTTTTTTTTTTCGCTTTATTATCTATTATGCAAAGGCAAGCGCCTCTTTAACTTCTTATTGCCTGTTTTATATATTTTGTTTATGCGGGAAGAAGGGGCCAAGGGCGAATTCCCGCAGAAACGCCCCCACCCCCTCCATGAAGAAGAATAGAGCCAAAATCAAGATCCAGAGTTTTCGAGATGCCTGGACATTCTGCGTTTGAAAGATTGGAGGTTATAGACAGGGGGAAAGATGGATTGAGGAAGATTGTTCCAGAGTTCACCGGTTGAGTAGACGAAAGTTTGAAAATACCGATTAACCCTTGCGTTAGAGAGTTGGACAGAAAAGGAATGAGAATGTGTCGAAAGTCTGGTACTGCTTTGCTCTCCTTAAAGGAGGAGGCACGCAGTTAGAGAGCTCAGAAGAGCAGTGTCCGTTATAATAGCGATAGCGAAGAGAGAATGAGGCAACATTGCGGAGAAGAAAGAGGGATTGAAGACATTCAGTAAGAGGCGGGGTATTGATGATATATATATTATATATATATATATATACTCGATATAAATAATTGTTTGGGGAGTTACGGTCTAACCACGCACGCACACACACACACACATATGTACACGAACGTACAGCCACGTCATTTATGCACACTTCGATACAGACATATTTTATGTACACATTACAAATCTATCCTAATCTAATTTTTTCCAGGTCAGACCTATATATTATCATTATATTTACTTCTCCAAGCTATTTACAAACTGTATATTTATCGTCGTTTTTATTATATATATATATATATCTATATATATATATATATATATATATATATATATATATATATTATATATATATAGATATTGGATTGGGTGTTCCAAGATCATTTTCATCCATTCATTTGACCTCAGTTTGGGTTTTCCTGAGTAGAACTGGTTAGTAGTAGCAGTAGCAGTAGTAGTAGTAGTACTAATACTAATAATAATAATAATCTAGTAGGCCTACTGTTAAGTGTTAAGTGACTGTAGTCTTATTCTGGGTAGGTTATCAAGTGTATATAGGCTCTCACCAAACTACTAATAGCCCACTTACAGTGCGTAAGCGATAAGGGTTCCATACGAAATGTTTTGGACTTTCGACTGGTTTTGAAAACCGAGATTCAAGAATTGGCTATCGAACGGAACGACAACTCGTGTATCTAAACCTGATGTTTTTATGCACAGTTAAGTTGGTTGTTATTTTTGTTTCATATTAACATTATGTTTTAGGTCTCTTTCATGTTGGTTTGTAGGTAGTTTTGTGATTGTTGTTCCATGATGATTTCTACTCAGGTATGAGTAATTACGAGTAGTTCAGGTGTGGATAGTCGCGGTGTAGGTAGTGACACACCTTTAAATTGATTAACTAGTCAATCAGTTAAGTTGGAAACTCATTTCGGCGCACATTCCATCGGGATTAGACCTTCCACCATCAGAACAATTTAGAAACATAATCCAACCAAGCAGCCCCAACTATGGGGTACTCAGATCTACTGGTATAAATTCTTGGACATAGTTCTTTTCAGATGATAATACGGTGTTCACATTTTTAATGAGACTCCTTCTCCAAATATCATTTTCGTGGCATTCCATTGACATTGTGAATGTTTCTGGGACAAACATTCCTCGTTCTTGGTGATTCTGAGGGAATTCCTCGTTCCATTTTCAATTGAAGGTACAAGGAACAAATTTTGGAACAGTTCCAAAGAACATATTGGTAAAAAGAAGGCCAATCTCCCTATGGTATTAAATGATTCTCACTTGAAGATTCCATTCCATTGAGGATTCCATTCTATTGAGGATTCCAAAACTAGTGCAAACATCCGACGCAAATGGAATACCTTCTCGGAAAGAACAGGAATTCCACGAACGGAGTTATTGGGACTTTTGTCCCATGTTCCAAGTACAGGGTGAACAGAATATAATCGGAATGAGGTTCGCGATAAAAGTTAAGTAGCTCGAGGTTGACTAATATTCTGTCATATTCGCCGATACATTTAACTTTTGGAGGTGGGGGTGGGGAGGTGTCTGGGGGGGGGGGTATTTCCCTTGTATAGAAATATTTATTTTCCATATGATATTTTCTGACCTTTATTATAAAATTTAAAGCTCAATGTTTGAGTCTTTAACCTTCAGTTTGGAGGTTAAAATTATTTAGTTAATTTGTGTTATGTTTTCCCGTGAATACATTTACAGGGTAATTTTTCATCAGGTAGTCTTGATGGTAACCCGTCGAAAAAGGTGAACGATAAGTGAATGAAGGGTTGCATAGACCTGAAATTTGGTGGGAGCACAACCCTCTCATTATTGAAAAAAAATGGTTACCAAGGTTGCAGCAGTGTGACATACCTTCAAAAGATTTCTTTTATGGAATATTTGGGGGTGGGATGGGGGGGGGGGTTATCTGATAACAATCATTTCGCAAAAAATTATTAATTATTTTACTTAATTAATTAGTTATTATCATTATTATTTAAAAGTTATTCCGTTTTAGGTAATTAACAAACGAAGGTAATTGACATTTTCGATGGGATTAAGTTTGTGGTTTAAGTTGGAGTTTGGGATTTATGATCAACTATTGAATTTCGAGGAATTCTCTCTCTCTCTCTCTCTCTCTCTCTCTCTCTCTCTCTCTCTCTCTCTCTCTCTCTCTCTCTCTCTCTCTCTCAAATCGTTGGTGATGGGCCAGGTGCCGTGCCTGGTGACTGGAGGGAGGCCAACGTGACCCCTATCTTTAAGAAAGGGGATCACGAAAGTCCAGGGAACTATCGTCCTATTAGTCTCACTTCAGTTGTAGGTAAATTATTAGAAAGGATAATAGCTGATAGAATCGTTGACCATTTGGATTCCTACAAGCTGCTTGGGGACTCCCAACATGGGTTTAGACGGCATAGGTCGTGTCTCACCAACTTGCTCGAGTTTTCCCACGTCATGTTGAGTGAGTACGATAAGAGTAGGGCGATTGATATACTTTATCTCGACTTTCAGAAAGCCTTTGATAAGGTACCTCACCGCCGGCTAATGGCGAAAGTGCGCGCGCTGGGTATCGGTGGGGAAATAGGTAGGTGGATTGAAAACTGGCTGAGGAATAGGCGGCAGAGGGTGGTAATTAAAGGGGCTAGTTCGGGTTGGGCCTCGGTCACTAGTGGGGTTCCTCAGGGTTCCGTTTTGGGGCCACTGTTGTTTACCATTTACATAAATGATATCGACGGTGGCATCGTCAGTCGGATCGCCAAATTCGCTGATGACACCAAGCTTGGGGCCAATGTTGGGACGCCCGAAGCGATCGAGGAACTGCGTGCGGACCTAGGTAGGATAGGAGAGTGGTCCGAAAAATGGCAAATGCCGTTTAACTTGGGTAAATGCAAAGTGATGCACATTGGCTACGCCAATCCCAAGTCGGACTACTCGATGTTGGGCAGTAATATCGAGGTGACTGATTTAGAAAAGGACTTGGGTGTGCTAATTAGCAGCGACTTTAAGTTTACGAAACAGTGTGTAGAGGTGGAAAAGAAAGCCCAGAAACTATTGGGTTATATCAGGAGGCAATTTCAGTTTCGGAACAAGGAGATTGTGCTCTCACTGTACAATTCCCTTGTTCGGCCGTACCTGGAGTATGCTGTGCAGTTCTGGTCGCCCACCCTCAGGAAAGATATTGAGAGGCTGGAGCGAGTGCAGGTGAGGGCCACAAAGTTAATCCCTTCCGTTAGGCATATGGGCTACAATCGACGGTTACGCGCCCTGAACTTGTTTTCGCTCGAAACTCGGAGGCTGCGCGGTCAACTGATCGAGGTTTTCAAGCTCTTACGCGGGTTCAACGATGTCGATTTTAGAAGTATGTTTAGTTTAAATGATAACCCAACTCGCAACAATGGTTGGAAGTTGGATTTGAAACGGTTTAGGACTAGTGTGTGTGGGAATTACTTTACGTATAAGATCTGTGACACATGGAACAGGTTACCTTCGGAAGTTGTGAACAGTTCCTCTGTGGATCAGTTCAAGAAAAGGTTAGACGAAATCTTGCACACTATTTGAGTGTGTAAAGACATTTAGGACCTCAGTCTGCGGAAATTTCTTTTCCTATAAAATAGTTAATATCTGGAACCAACTTCCCTCAGAGGTTGTTTCCAGTCAAAGTGTAAATCTGTTTAAAAATAGGCTAGACAAAGTACTGAACACACTCATAGTTTAAGATTAAAACCTCAGAAAACTCTGCAGGAGTTCGCTTGCTCGGTGTCTCTGTGAGCAAGCTAAATATAGAGCTATTTATATTCTCCACTTTCCTGTAAAATTTCCTTGGCTACTTTTCCAGGGTCAAGGTATTTTCTTCAACCTTTTTCCGTACCTGCCTCTGGCAGGGAGGGAGCGGAGGGTGGGGAGAGAGCCTTCTACTTTACTATCCAGTTTTCTACTACTGCTAGGATAGTTGAAAGAAAAATAAACTTTTACAAAATTTTCCCTGGCTCCCGTTGCCATTGGTACCTCCTCGGTATGGGCCGCAAGGCCTTTTGAGGTACTTCTTTTCCTTCCTCCTTGTAACTCTCTCTCTCTCTCTCTACCTACACACACACATATACAGTATATATATATATATTATATAGTGTATATATATACTGTATATGTCTTGTTACACCAATGGAACAAGACATATGGGTTGTGGGTTTGCACATATATATATATATATATATATATAATATATATATCAACGTAAAGAACGACGCTTGTATAGGAGAATATTCCGCGCAAGATGAGAGAGAGAACGAAACAAATGAAAAAATGAGGTAACCACCCGGGAATCGAACCCGGGATCTTCCGATTGCCGGTCAGATATGATAACCCGGGTGGTTACCTCATTTTTTCATTTGTTTCGTTCTCTTTCTCATCTTGCGCGGAATATTCTCCTATACAAGCGTCGTTCTTTACGTTAATTATACTGCGTGTTTGCAGTTAGAATGTATATAATGTACGGCATGCGGGAGGTGCCCCCTTGGGGCATTGGTTTCTGCGCGTATGTAGAGGAATTACGGCATTTGATCGAGTGAGGCCCGTGGTGTAATGGTTATCATATCTGACCGGCAATCGGAAGATCCCGAGTTCGATTCCCGGGTGGTTACCTCATTTTTTCATTTGTTTCGTTCTCTCTCTCATCTTGCGCGGAATATTCTCCTATACAAGCGTCGTTCTTTACGTTAATTATACTGCGTGTTTGCAGTTAGAATGTATATATATATATTATATATATATATATATATATATATATATATATATGGGAATGAACTCAGAATGGTTCCCTGAGTTTTTTTGATACACACAGACCGTGCATGGAACAAGGAACTCTTCTGGGATAATTAGATAACTATGGTATTTGTCATTTACCATTACTTATTCGGACTATAGTGGATTTAATTATCCCAGAAGAGTTCCTTGTTCCATGCACGGTCTGTGTGTATCATATATATATATATATATATATATATTGTTACACTTACACCAATGTTTGTTCTCAACATGTAAAAATATAATAATAATAATAATAATAATAATAATATTATTATTATTATTATTATTATTATTATTATTATTATCGTAATTTGTTATGTTTGTTTAGGAATGTATTAGCTGTCGGCGTGTCATATGTATATGTACATACTTTATGTTACTTTATAAGGGTTTGAACGACAGTTCATCCATCATGCCGACCTTCGAACGTCAGCTTGATCCTACATGAAGTATATCACTATTGTAGGACTACGATTATTTCGTCCGCCGACGTAGCATCATCATTCCGGCAAAACCCAACCTGGCTCCAAGTCTTCGTTGTCCAGCTGGTTATAGGCTCTCCGGTTTACATAGCCTATCTTCGTCATCAAAACTCAAGTCTGTAAACCTCGCATAGGCCACCAACTCACTTGGCCTACAGTATTTTACTTCGTCGTGCTAAGCTACTTTATTACATAGCTTATAAACTGGACAAACTCTCAGCCTAACAGTTTAGGCTCCCTGAGGCGTCTTCATACTGTTAAATCGAGCTCACGTGTTTACGAGCGCAAGTAGGTTTACTGTTGTATATTAAATAATGTATTTAATATACAAGTAGCTTGTATATTAATATTAATATACGATATTTAATATACAATACTGTCAATAACACTGGTATGCATCAATTTTGCTGTCAAGGGTTTTGTAAGTGATTCTTATAGAGTTTTTCCTGCTGATTTCGAATTTGCAATCCGTTTTTCTCAATCCGCTCAGATTATCCGGCTATGGCCTCATAAGTAAAATAGAATTTTTCGTGATTTTGTCAAAGCGGAATTGGAACAGTAACATCTATCATCACTTGTTTCACTTGTATAATATCTTTTTTTACTTTTCAGGCATTAGATAAAATATTTCATAATGAATAGAGCGTGTAAAAATGATCCCAATAGATTCTGCTACATATGTGGGACGGTTACCATGCCAAATAACCAGTCCCAAATCACTAAATTTGTGAAGACAATGTATAGAGCATACTTTGGAATTAAGCTAGGGGACCAGGACAAAAATTTCGCCCCTCATATGTGCTGCAAGACGTGCATTGAAAATTTGAGAAGATGGAGCAAAGGCAGAGCGAAATCTTTGCCTTTTGGAATTCCCATGATTTGGAGAGAAGGAAAGGATCACGTGACAGATTGCTATTTCTGCATGACAAACCTCCAAGGTGGGCTTATAAATTTTTTTCTTAAATATTTTGAAATCCTCGTATGAAACTTGACATAATATTCACCATAATGTAATATTCACCATATATAGCATAATATTCACCATAATGGTAATCATACATTTACATATACATATTGTTATAGAAAATACATTTACACATACATATTGTTATACAAGTTGCATTTACATATACAATGATTGTATATTTTCTTTCTTTTTCATTCATATTGTCCCCGAAGGGACAATATGAATGAAAAAGAAAGAAAATATAGAGACTCCATCGACCTATTTCATATCTTACAGACCGCAGCCTTCCCTCACGAGCCGCCACTGTCTGAATGCTTCTTCTATTTCATATGCAAGTTTTATATCCATGTTTCTGTGTGTTTATTTTCAGGAGTTAACAAGAAGAATAAACACATTGTTGTATACCCTGACATTCCTTCTGCTATGAGACCTGTACCCCATGGTCCTGGAATTCCAATACCAGACCCACCTCAAACCCTGGACTTCGATGATTCTGATGATGAATCAATGACCAATGCCAATGACCAGTCCCAGTCGTATATACCTCAAAATACCGCTTCAAATGAGCCGAGGCCTCTCAACCAGGCCAAACTTAATGATCTTACCAGGGATTTAGGACTTTCCAAATTAGCTGCCGAGATCTTGGGCTCACGACTTCGAGAGGACAACTTGCTGGCTTCGGGAACAACATTCTCCTGGTATAGGAAACGAGAGGAAGAATTCTGCAAGTTTTTTGCAGTGCACGAAAATACCTCTTCCTTAGTGTACTGCTGCAATGTTGAGGGGCTAATCGAATCCTTGGGCCTGCCATATAACGCATCAGAATGGAGGCTATTTATAGACTCGTCTAAACGAAGTTTGAAAGCAGTACTTCTCAACATTGGGAATAGGGTTGCATCAGTCCCTGTAGCAAATTCCGTACAACTTACTGAGAGCTACGATAACATGAAAATTTTACTGGATGCTCTCGTATACGACCAACATAACTGGAGGATCTGTGGAGATTTGAAGGTAATACTAATATCATAAGTAAACTATTGCTATTGACTATGTTGTTTTTCCAAAGGTTATTTGAGAGCGTATAAGAACACTTAACTTCCCCACAGAAGTGATACAGTCCAATGCATAGATTTTTTTATCTGATAGAACAAATTCTCTAGATTCTTTAAATATTTTAATTTTTTTTCAGATTGTGGCATTTGTATTGGGAATGCAAGGGGGATACACGAAATACCCATGTTTCCTCCTCAAATGGGATAGCCGAGCGGATGAGAAGCACTATGCACAGCGTGAATGGGCATCCAGAGAGAATTTTGAACCTAGGTCGCATAATGTCGTTTCAGTGCCCCTTGTACCACCAACAAAAATTTTGCTTCCACCACTTCATATTAAGCTGGGCCTGATGAAAAATTTCATCAAATCAATGAATAAGGAGGGTTCAGCATTCCGATATCGAGAGAGTAAATTTCCTCATATATCTGATGCTAAACTAAATGCTGGGGTTTTTGATGGTCCTCAAATTCGAACTTTGATCAAGGATACTCAGTTCGAAAACGCAATGACTCCAACTGAGAAGAATGCCTGGCAGGCATTCAAATCAGTTGTCACTGATTTTCTTGGCAAGCGTAGAAGTCCAGAATACGAGTCCGTTGTCGAAAATTTGATGGAAGCTTTCAAAGCTCATGGGTCGCGCATGTCCATAAAAATGCACTTTTTGTGGTCCCACTTGGACTATTTTCCTGAAAATTGCGGGGATTATAGTGAGGAACAGGGTGAACGATTTCACCAAGATATCAAAATAATGGAAGAGAGGTACCAGGAAACTGGGATATCAATATGCTGGCGGACTATTGCTGGTGTTTGAAGCGAGACGTGCCCGAAGAAAAACACAGACGGAAAGCCAAAAAAACTTCATTCCTTCCTCAATAAACTTTTTCCATATTCATTGTATGAATAAAAGTATTTATTCACACAATGTTTTCATTTTTCACGAGTGTTCTTATAATATTACTCGTATCTACAGTGTTTAAGCTAAAAAAATCAATAAATTTGGGGATAAAATTGGACTTATAATAAATGGCCAATAGAGAAAAAACCTGACCTGATTGAGGAAAACCAATGTCATTTTCGAATTCAGCATGGTCGAATTATATAATATGAGTTGAAAAAACCCTCACAGCAGACAAAAAAATTTCATATGCATACCAGTGTAATCATTCATTTACAATATTGCACAATTCCGTACAAATAATTGTTAATTATTGTAAAAATAATTCACTTATTTTTCTAATTTAACAAAAAATACAAAGCTCTTTTTGTCTCCTTTATTAAATATTGTTTATGTGGTCGAAAGGCCAAATTGGTGACCCTGTAAATATTTCATTTCAACTAAATTACTTTATTATAGCGGCCTTACTATCAACAGACCACTATATATATATATATATATATATATATATATATATATATATATATATATACACACAATTTTCTTGCTACACCTAATATACCTGGACATGCAATAAAATTGAAGTGAAAAATTATTATTATTTTATTATTATTATTATTATTATTATTATTATTATTATTCCTGCTTCTGTTTAACCCTTTAAGACCGGAATATTTTGTAGGGTTGTTATGAATGCGTGTATTTGAAATTTTAAACGTTACCAATTTGTACCAGTCGTCCTGAAAGGGTTAAATTTCTTTTGATTATGTAATAGCTAATGAAGTCTTTTTATTAATGGAATGGACGAGGAAAGAAAAGAACGGAACAGAGTTGTCACAGATGATGTGACTCAAGATGTGGAACTGCAGACACCTAAAAATGGAGAGGCGACGCGCATTCATGCACACGTCTTATAAATGGTTATATAGGGAGATCCAACAAAATGTGTTCCCAGAAATAACTTGTTACATAAATATTTTTTGGAGGAACAACTTCTTTGGATCACCCTGTATAATGAGTTTATTAAGAGTATAGTAGAAAGGAAAACAGGAGATGCACAATTGTAGAAGAAAATGTGAATTTAACAAAGCAAAAAAGAAAAGAATAAACGATAGTTCCAAAGTGGAGGAGAATGTACATTATTGTACGGAGAGAAAACCGTGAAGAACAAGAGACGGTTTCACTATCTTGATCGCTAAGGAAGGATAAAGCGTCCATGAACAAGCGTCTTGAACAAGATAAAATTGGAAGGACTGCTGAACTGTACAATTTTCAGGGGTGGAAAAGCATTAAGAATTATTTTAGTTGTTACAAACGAAGAGTAAAATACAATACAGTTGGGGTACGAACAAAGAGTTGGTGCAACAAGAAGAACAAGGAAAAGTCAGTTGGTAAGAAAGACGAGTTTGGGATGAGAAAAGAAAAAAAACATGAATTTGCTTTAGGACTGCAAACATCGAAAGAAGCTTCGATACCAGTGAGCGAAATTGATCTCGTTTTGAAGATTTTTTTTTTTTTTGTCTTTTAGTCCTTCAGAAAATGCAAGAAAATTTAAAGTTGTAACAATGGATACAGAAGTCAAATGGAAGAAAGCTCGATGAAAATATGATAGAAAAGATCAGAGATAGAGATGAGGACCAGGTTCAAAAATTCCAGTATGAGCAGCGGGAAGATGCGCAGCCGTTCCCAGTTGGGGCATCTGTCCAAAAGAAACATCATCATCATAGTACTCCAACATTAAGGAGGTTAGTACTTGACTGCCAAAGGCCTATATGATGAGAAATTGGGGGAAGATGAGGTTTATATTAGTGGAATGCAGTGCAAAGGAAAACTGAAGTTTCAGCTAATGTAGAAAGAGAACATAACAGGCTAGTTTTATATAGGAGCGTACAGGGCAAAGTCACTTATTTATCATTGCTCAGTATTAGCTAAAAGTATACAAAGCTGACAAATGTCAATAAAGTATGCAGTGAGATACTAAAAAATAGATATCGGCAGATAACATTATCGTGTGAATGCTAATACGCATAATCTAAAGTTCTAAACATTAAACTTCACTTCAAGAGGAACATGATCAGAGCAAGTAAATGAGAAAAGAAAAAGTGTAATGAGATAATTCGCTTCCATGAAAATGACAGGCAACAAAACCAGGGTTGTGGAGTCGGTCCAAAATTTTCCGACTCCGACTCCGACTCCACACATTGTAAAAATTCGACTCCGACTCCACTCCGATCCACATTGTAAAAATTCGACTCCGACTCCGACTCCACACATTGTAAAAAATCTAAAAATCCGACTCCGACTCCTCTAGTTTTCACTCTATAATTATCATAATAATAAGACATTTCATCACCACCACATGAATCGTCAGGTTACTTTCTAGGATAAGGGAACATTCAAATATTAAGAAGGATGTTGACTTGTAGATATTATCATATTAAGGGATTTTTTTTTTTTCCAATATATATATATATATATATAAATGAAAAAGATTCTCTTAAACATAATTAAGGTCTAACCAGTAGTAGTCCTACTTAAAATTGAATAACCCTTAACCTAGTGGCTATAACCAGGGTTGTGGAGTCGGTCCAAAATTTTCCGACTCCGACTCCGACTCCACACATTGTAAAAATTCGACTCCGACTCCGACTCCGACTCCGCCCTGAAACGTGCGACTCCACGACTCCGACTCCACGACTCCGACTCCGACTCCACAACCCTGAACAAAACACATCCCTGCTACTTATAATAAGCAAAAGATTCATAGACGCGTTAAAATATTGTTGGGTCATGAATAGAAAATAGCAGAAAATATATGTAAAATTTTTGGTATGCATTTCGAAAGTATTATAAGTATGATGATAATAATAATAATATATAATATAATAATATTGTAATAAACGATCGTGTACTCCAGCATGCTTTTGAATCTATATGTTCAAAGATTAAGAATTATGAAAATGTTACATCCAAGTGTAAAGTAGGAACAAAAATAATCCTACATGATCTTAAGGCTCTGTATGTCGAGTATAGAAAGCCTCACATTAAACGGTCATTATTTCTAAAAAGAATTGCTTGTATTATACAAAGCAATGAGGCTGTAACTACAGGGTGTCTCAATATACATGCAACCCATGTCACTGCTAATAATTCTGCCAATATTAATGTTCTCGTTCTATTTTTTCAGATTTGAAGAGAGGAGACGATAACAACTAATAATTATCAATCAAAATGCCTTGGACAAAGGAGGAAAAAATTTTTTGCGTCACTACTTATTTGGAGACGAAATCATTCAAAACTGTGCAAGCGAAATTTCGCAAAGTTCAACTTCAACAATTATCCCAGAAAAGCCAAATTTATCGTTGGGCACACAATTTCAAGCCACAGGATCAGTAAACAATCTCAACAAGAAAGCAGAAACACCCAGATCTGGCAGGAAGGTGACTGCAAGATCTCCTGACAATGTGAATGCGGTGAGAGATTCTGTCGGAAGGAGTCCGAAAAAGTCAATCCGAAGACGTTGCCAAGATCTGGGTCTTTCACGTGCGTCAGTGCAAAGAATCTTGATCAAGGATCTTCAGCTGTACCCATACAGGATCCAGATCAAGCATAAACTCACACCAGCTGACATGGCAAAACGTGTTGTGATGTGCCGGTGGTTCGAGAACAAGATCGAAGAGGATCCTGACTTTCTTGATGATGTTTGGTTCAGCGACGAAGCACACTTCTTGCTCAGTAGGTATGTCAATAGCAAGAACAATGTGTTCTGGGGCACACAAGCCCCAGACGAGGTGCTTCAGAGGCCCTTGCACTCTGTGCAGGGTGTCAGGGTGATTGACAACTTCGCTCGTCGGCTTCAAGTGTGTCTGCAGCGCAACGGCGGTCATTTGGAACATGTGCTCTAATAAATGTATCCTTTGATCTAGAGACCTCACATCTTCAGTTTTTAATTGTTATCATATCAGCTTCCAGGAAATGTAATCTTTTTTGGAGTTTATTTTCTGAGTAATAAATTATTATCATGTCAATGGGTTCCATCTATTTTGAGACACCCGGTATTTCCATCATTATTTGTGAGTTTATTATACTAAGAAAAATAATCTCTTGACATGTTAATAAATACTGTATGCAGATGTATTATATTATTTTTCTGAAAAGAATAAATTGTATGTATTAACTACTTCGACCATTATTTGTAACTTTACTATACTAATAAAAATAAATTAATTTCTTGACCAGAGGGTTTTTTGAACGATTTTTTAGAACTGCACATTTTATAGTCCACAGATAGATGAAAAATAACTTATCCTGCACTATCCAGTACCCTACTCACTCATCAATGCTATTTACTCATCAGTTTTACTCACTTACATACGTGTTTTCAATAAAAAAAATTTGTGAACATAAATTTTAAACTTTTATTCTTTAGTTTATAAGTACTTTATGGGCTAACATACCTTAAATTAAACTGTACAGCAGGTGGCAATATGTCTCGGAGATTCTTTACATATGCACGGCAGCGACTCTGTGATACGTTATTGCTGGAATAATATTCTACATATCACTGTGTAGTGCGTACAATTTAGGGTGGATCGATTTTACATTTTTTTCGATTTCCATATTCTAATAGAGACAAAAACTTGCGCATGCATGAGAAAATAGCCTCTGCAAAATCTTAGCTTAATAGGTAATCATCTTCTGCCCCCGGCAGAGCGATGAAAATCATATTTTAGTAGTCAAAAACGTATTTTTCTTATAATTTTTAAAATATTTCAATATGCATCAAAATTATTCCTAATAACTATAAAGTCGATGAAAAAGACCTCATATGATCGTTTTTCCAAGCGCGTTGTCCTACGTTAATATCTTTTGCCCCCGGCAACAACGTCAAATGTTGAAAAAATAGGTAATTTATATACGTATTTTCAGATCGGCTCTTTGTCTTAAATAATGCATTTATATATTTCCCATAGCATTTATATCGTTGCTTAGGCATGAAATAACACACACGCAAAATTTTATGACTCTAGGCTAGGGTTTAAAGGTCATCTCTGGTGAGTGCTGCCAGCAGCAGCAGCAGACTAACAATATTAGCACGGACGACATTGTGGCTATCGGCTGTGATGGTACCGCAGTGAACACGGGTCGAAAGGGTGGAGCCATTCGTATGATTGAAATGAAACTACAAAGGCCAGTTCAGTGGATCATATGCCTATTACACGGTAATAAATTATCACTGCGACACCTCATTCAAGACTTGGACGGCAAAACAACTGGGCCAATGGGCTTTACTGGACCAGTTGGAAAACAACTGAACGACTGCGAAAAACTTCCCAATTACAGAATTCGATGCCATTCCATCTCCCGACATTGACATAGATGATGCCGAGTTGAGCACTGACCAAAAATATTTGTTAGGCATCTACAGAGCAGTGTCGAGCGGTAGCTGCTCTTCAGCTCTCGCGGCTCGAAATCCAGGTAAGATGGCGCATTCCAGATGGCTGACAACAGCAAATAGATTTCTGCGCCTCTATGTTTCAACCAGTGAACCCTCCAGCACCTTCAACGAAATTGTGCGATTCATTATGACAGTTTACGCACCAATTTGGTTTAAGATAAAGAAAAACTCCAGTTTCACTGAGGGCGCAAAACATTTTTTCGAAATGATGCGTCTCTCTCAGACCATGCCTCAAAGATCTAAGACAATCGCCAACAAAGTCCTCCGTAGAAATTCTTTCTTTGCTCACCCAGAAAATATTTTGATCTCCATGCTACATGCCGATGAGCAACATATAAGAGAATTAGGATGGAGAAGAATATTAAAAGCACGATCAAAACAATCACCAGCGGGGGAAATTTGAGCCTTCGCCATGCCTGAGCTGCTCTACGATAGTCAAAACTATTACGAAATGATCAACTGGCAAACGGCTGAGGTGACCGAACCCCCCGTTACAAAAAAATACCTGATACCCGAATAAAAGAGTTTGTTGAGACGGGAGACCAGCCTGATGGACTGATCCCACTATTCCCTTGTCATACTCAAGCGGTCGAGAGACTCATCAAATTAGTAACCGAAGCCTCTGCCAGTGTAAGTGGAATAGAAGAGAGGGACGGATTCATCCGCTCCCGTCTTCACTCCCGAACAAAAATTCCACGATTTGATTCTAAGAAAGATTACCGTATGTAAATCGACATGCAGCCAAAGGAAGGGTGGTTGGGGCTGGATAGGGTGGAACTCGACGTACAGCCACCTCCTCGTGGTGAGTTCTGGGTTGCTAATTTTATAAAATTAGCAAGCGAGGAGCTGTACTTAGTACTTATCGTACTTATAACATCGCATTAACGTAATTATAATCCACATTTAGACTTTTCTCGGGGACAGAAGATATTACTCTAGAGTCATAAAATTTTGCGTGTGTGTTATTTCATGCCTAAGCAACGATATAAATGCTATGGGAAATATGTAAATGCATTATTTAAGACAAAGAGCCGATCTGAAAATATGTATATAAATTACCTATTTTTTCAACATTTGACGTTGTTGCCGGGGGCAAAAGATATTAACGTAGGACAACGCGCTTGGTAAAACGATCATATGAGGTCTTTTTCATCGACTGTATAGTTATTAGGAATAATTTTGATGCATATTGAAATATTTTAAAAATTATAAGAAAAATACGTTTTTGACTACTAAAATATGATTTTCATCGCTCTGCCGGGGGCAGAAGATGATTACCTATTAAGCTAAGATTTTGCAGAGGCTATTTTCTCATACATGCGCAAGTTTTTGTCTCTATTAGAATATGGAAATCGAAAAAAATGTAAAATCGATCCACCCTAGCGTACATATGTTGTATTATTATTTCTAAAAAGAATTGTATGTATTAACTATTTCACTCATTCTTTGTAAATTTGCTAGTAAAAAAATAATGTCTTAAAATGTTAATAAATATTGTTTGCAGCTGTGTTTCTATTTACTCTTCACTCATTTTTAAATTATGTCTATGGATGCGTCTTAATAAGATTGTTCGCCAACAAAGTTGCTTCATAAGGTTAGGTTAGGTTACTATATTCTATATTCAAGGACAGTTTTTAGGTTAGGCTTCAGGCCGGGGATTCGACTCCCGATGGTGTAATATCACTGTTATGGAGAAAAAGCTAAGGAAACAGTAAACATGTATATCTATATTGATGCTTAAAACATTTTAACTACCACACTGATGTAAAGATTGAGGTCGATGTTCAACTGGTGTAATATCACTGTTATGACTAAGACAGGATTGAGTGGTGGCCGCTAAAGTTCACACACACACACACACACACACACATATATATATGTATATATATATACAGGGTGGGAGAAGTCTTTAAGGATTTTATACATACAACTATTTAGTTAACAACATTATACAGATAAGTGTTCAAATGGTGAAACAAATCAAACAAAAAGTTTATAAAAAATTTATTCATACAAATATTTTGTTAAATTGTAATTTAATCTTCAAAGAGTTCTCCATCCGCTATAATACATTTGTGGATTCTCTCTGTGAAACGCTGCATTGTTCTTCTGAACATATCGAGTGGGATCCTTTTCAGTTGTTATCTATTCTGCGGCCAATGGCATTCACATTTGGATATATGAAACCAGGAGTGTAGCGTTTGTCACGCAAATAAGCCCAAAGTAAAAAATCACAGGGGGTTAAATCAGGTGATCTCTGGCCACTCGATGGGACCTCGCCGTCCAAACCATCTTCTTTCAAGGTTCGTATCCAGAATCTCACGGGCAACTGCAGCATAATGTGGCGGCGCTCCATCATGTTGATAAAGCCAATTCCTGCCAACGCCGTTAGTAAACTGTGGCAAAACTTTGTCTCAGTACCTGGCAATAGTGTTTTTCATCCATTGTATCTCTCGATATGTCAAAGGAAACAAGTCCTGAATAACCAATGCACGCCTAATGTACATTTCCAGTGTAGCCGTTTTAACGGGTTTACCCAATCGTATTTTGGGGATTTTTTTTCGCTCAGTAGTGAACGTTGTGTTTACTTCCTTTACTCGTTAAACCGAAGACACGTTCATCTGAAAATTTGATCTTTCGCACGAAATCTGGATCACTGTTGAACTTTTGTTTCATTATTTCAGCAAACTGCTGCCGTCTATCAGAATCATCGTCGTATATGAGTTGAGAGTAGTGGTGCACCGATTAATCGGTATCGGCACCTGGCATGCCGATTAATCGGCTATGCCAGGAAATTTCCTAATATCGGCATGGCCGATTAATCGGCATGCCAGGTGCCGATACCGATTAATCGGTGCACCACTACTTGTAGGGTAAACAAAAATGTGGATACTATTGAATTGGAAGTAATGCTGACAAAAAACGTATACAATATTCAGATAATATTCATTCTAAACGAATAAAATACGACATTTATTAACGAAATGGGTGAAGCGCATTGTATAAATAACGTATCGCGTAAATAATAATAACGTACAAATTGCGTATAATATTACGTTGGAACGTAATCACACTAAAATTCAATAATAAAAAAAAAAAAATCTTTGCGTGTTTATTCAGATACAAATAAATTGCGATGTGATAGGAAGGAACCACATTTCTTGCTACCTCATTTTTACCAACCATGCGCGCATAAATCTTATTAAGGGTTTTCACGAAGGCTTAATTTTGTGAAACGAAAGGGTATAATGTCCTTTGAAAATTTAAAGTAGGATGATTTTTGAAAATTTATTAGGGCCTATGTTTTGAAGGAAAACTATTTTTCATTAAATGTGATATAATCTAATTTTAGCGTGTGTGTAAAAATGAGGATAATGTTCTCGGCTAAAAGTTGCATTTCAGCTAATTAAATAATCTTGTTACCTGTATATTTATCAATTTATAACGGTGTAAAAAGCATCGATGAGGATGTGACTAAATATTCGAAAATGCGAGCATTGTACTTTTTAGTAAAGTGTAATTGTAATTTCTGTACTTAAGTTGTAAGTTTCAGAAAAAAAGTTCGCCTAGAAAAATTAAAAAAAACAGAAAATTACTAATTGGGAATAGTCTATTTGTGTTTGGGTATTTTACTGTTTTTTTTTAACTAATTAAAAACACGGAGACGGAGCCCAGTCATTAATAATTAGTAATTTTTTATGAATTTTAGAAATCTTATATTTCTCGGCGAACTTTTTTCCGTAACTGTAATGCTACATTTAGAGGGTACGTAATTTAAGTCAAAATGGGTTGTTCTTAACCCATTTTTATAGATTAGGGGTATGGGTGTAATCGTGAAACAGAATATTTTATAAGTCGTAAAAAATATATAATTTTAATAAATATACCCGCAGGTTTTGTTTGTAAAACTTTTTAAACTGGGTACGATTACTGGTTTCTGGGTATTATTACTGTTAAAGAACATGGTTATACCCACGGATCCGAATTCGTCTGCAGGTTATTAAGTAATGTAATAGGAAAAATGCTAGTCTCTTAACTATGATGTACAGTTGTTATGGGCAGTAGCGAGACCTCTAGGAAACAATGGGGGTTACCGACTACACCCCTTCAGTACATAGAAATTACCAATTAGTATATTGATGTGGCTAATGCCAGACGATTTTATTCAACCTTAAAAAAGTTCCATATACACATTCAAAGAGCTAAAAATTCATATCATAATAAATATCATAAGTACGGATAACGTCCTACAATATATACAGGGTAGCCCAAAATACAGGGTAGCGAAAATACCAAAAAATCAAACAAAGTAAAAAGTTTAAATAAGTTGTAGAAATAGTTATTGATTATTCAAAGCGCAAAATATTATGACCATCTCGACAAATATTCTTTCCTTTTTTTTAATTATAACCCGATTGGGAGTTAAGGCCCACCCTGTGTGTATATATATATATATATATAATGTCTTCAATACTTACTGTAATTGTATCCGGCGTATCCATTTGTGAAAAATATTTGTTGAGATAAGACGAAAGAGACGATGAAAAATGAATTTAACGCCAAGTTATTAGAAATTCTCATAAAATATCGTTCACTCCTGATCATTTCTTTCTGTAAATAAGAGAGAGTGAAAAAACAATGAATAATTAATTAAAAAACAAAGAATATTTAAAAGAATAATATTTAATGTAACTTGAATGTATATACAACTATATATATATATATATATATATATACACACTTTTGGTTAGCTTCCGCCCGAATTGTTCATTCTGACGAAGGTCATGCTTTTCACTCCACCTTAGACCTACAGTTTAACGTGGAATCCGAACCACGCCCCACCAGCAGCCCAGCGTCTTAACCACTAGACCACCTAGGGTACCCATTTATCTACCAACCACTTTCTTTATTGTGTGGAAGGATGAACAGCTGGGTTTTGCTGCGCGCCGGCTGCCGTCACCGGGTCTCGAACCCGGGCCGATGAATTAGTAATCAGCGACGCTAACCACTACACCACCGAGGCGCATATATATATATATATATATTAACCCTCTATGGATGGCAAACTATTATAAAATAAAAGATATAAAATGTATCTTTATAAGTTGACATTTTGTACATGATTATTATACAGCAAAAAAAAAAAAAATAGAATTAAAGTTGACCAACTGTCAGCTGGAGACAGATGGTGAACGAAAGGCAAATTACATAAATTTACCCATCTGTAAAAGCAAGAATTTTATTTTATTTCATTTTATTTATTTTTGTTTAACTATTTTTAATTTTAACTTGTAAAAAAAAAAAAAATCGTATACGAGCAGTTGTTTTATTTGACCTTATGTACAATTTGTAAAATTTGTACTGTTAATATTCTGTTTAACGGAGAAAAATACGTACTGTAAAGTTTAACACACACACACACACACACACACATATATATATATATATATAGAGGTCTCTTCTATACTTTCGTCGTTTCTATACATTAATATACTGCGTGGTCATTGCAGTTAAATGTACATATTCACGATTTGCGAGGGTGCCCTCTCAAGGCATTGGTTTCTGCCCTATGTAGGAGAATTACGACTTCTGACTGATCGAGGCCCGTGGTGTAGTGGTAGCATATCTGACCGGCAATCGGAAGATCCTGGGTTCGATTCCCGGGCGGTCACCTCATTTTTCATTTGTTCGTTATTTCTCTTCCTCGTGTGCAGAACACTCCTCTATACTTACGTCGTTTCTTTAATATACTGCGTGGTCATTGCAGTATATATATATATATATATATTTTTTTTTTTTTTTCATCATATATACATCCCGGTGACGGACGACATATGTGTGTGAAGAGGCGCCGCAGCAAAACCCAACCCAGCTGTTCATCTTTCCATACAATAAAGAAAGTGGTTGGTAGATAAATGGGTACCCGAGGTAACATAGTGGTGAAGACGCTAGGCTGCTGGTCGGGCGTGGTTCGGATTGCATGTTAAACTGTAGGTCTAAAGTGGAGTGAGAAGTGTGACCTTCGTCAGAATGAACAATTCGGGCGGAAGCTAAACCAAAGGTTAAACCAAACCAACGGCTATATTTATACACACACACACACACACACATATATAATATATATATATATATATACCCTCGTATATAATGTGTGTGATATATATATATATATATACCCTCGTATATACTGTGTATAATTATATATATATTATATATATATATATATATATATATATATATATATATATATATATATATATATGTATATATATATATATCTGCATGTGTATGTGTGTGTGTTTGTCATTGATAAAAAATTTGGTTTATAATAATCCTTTTACTTCAAAATTAATTTTCGAAAAAATTTTTTGAAAGGTGATGAAAATTTCCCAAAAATTTACGATGTGTTAAATTATGAATCTCGATTTTATATCGTTTTTAAGGCTAAACTGTAATAAAGTTTTAAATCAAAAAATATAAATTATAATATATATATATATATATATATATATAATATTGAAAATTTTGTCTATTATAAATGAAAACCGTTTTTATTATTTTTTTCCCCCTACATCCGGAATTGGAATCGGAATTGACAAATTTTCTTGGTTTGAAATCGGACTCAGAATTGAATTTTTATACTGGAATAGGATTTAAATTATGTTTTTATACAATATATTAAGAGTATGTATAATAATGTTTTGAAATTTTTAGTATAACTGTTGTTAATACAAACAGGTTCGTGAGCTTTAGCTGTATTGTCCATACCCCAATTTCATCTTTGTTTATTCACTTTCATATGACCAGTTAAGTTCAATGCAACCATACTACTTACAGTAAATAAGCAATAACCCTGATATAAATGAGTTAAGATACTGTTCGGTTATGGAATCATGTGGCGGGGGTAAAGTTTGGGTCTGAAGTGGGTATATTGGTAAAGTTTGGGCCCGAAGTGGATATATTGGTAAAGTTTGGGACCGAAGTGGGTGTATTGGTAAAGTTTGGGCCCGAAGTGGGCATATGGGTAAAGTTTGGACCCGAAGTTAGTATATGGGTAAAGTTTAGGCTCGAAATAGTATTGATACAAGAAATACTTCACCGGCATATTTTAAAAGTTTGCAACATAAATCCTTTTAGCTTGGAACACGTTAGTATGTATAATTCCTTAGTTTTATTTTGAAGAAAGGAAATTCTCATAATTAACCGTGGATCAGAATTGTTTCATCATCAGTATTATTCACGTGTTAATTTCTGAAATAATTTATTTATTTATTTACTTATGTAGTAAGGAGGGGGCTAAGGGCGAGCGCCCGCAAAAGCGACCCCTCCACAGAAGACAGTGAGAGCCAAAAACAAAGTCTCCAAGGATCAATGATGCCATTTTCTTTTTTAATAGAAATTTTGAAAAGGTTGTGTAATGTGTAAGATGCATGTATGTGTACTGAGGAATAGGGGGAGAAGTGTATGTTTGAGCATGCTGGACTGCTCACAGCTTCACAGGGTAGATAAGACACGGAAAAAGATCAGCTTAGGAGGACAGTGACAGGAGAAACGGGAGTTCCAGCACTCCCTGACTCCTGCCTAATATCCACCCCGAAGTACTTCCCTGGTCGATTGGTGTCTACAATCTCCTCCTTCTATTTAATTCCAAGTAAATAGAATCTTATATTTGTTTAATCTAAACCGAATTTATTTTCAATTAAAATCATTTATTTACTTCAATTTTAACAAAAACTGAACCTCATAATTTTGAACACAGTACTTTGCTCGTCTAAAATCCAACCCAATTTTTTTGTTTAAGTTAAGTAAAGATGTTTTTTTGGGATGTGTGCCGTATATTTACACTCCACTTAAAAAGATAAAATTCACTGCATTTTTTTTTTTAGTTATAGTGTATGTTTATATGTCAGTCATTGATAACAGCTCAACAAAAAAATTTTTTTTGTTTCGTTGCCAAGGAAATTCGTACGAATTTAGGGTATTTTGGGGTTGCTGAATTCCAAAATGAAAGTAGTTTTTCCGATTTGGCTCTAGTTCTTGAGATAATGAATACCCTCAATTAATAGGAAACGTAACCATAACGCGTGCATATGGGAAACTACCGGAACATTCTAGATGGTGAGACACGCGAATATTCTTAGTGTTTACTCCGCGATCATTCTAGAATATTCCCCCTCCGTATATAAGTCATCGGCCACCCAACCAGTAGTCACCAGATGCCTATTTGTGTTGATCTAAAGATGGTAAACTTCTTGCTTGGGCAGCAAAGTGGATATACGAAGTTCCCTTGTTTCATCTGTTTATGGGATAGTAGGGCAAGGCAAGATCATTGGAAAAAAGTGACATGGCCGTCAAGAGAAAACATGACTGTAGGTGCAGCGAACATCATTAACGAGCCTTTGGTTGACAGGGAAAAAATCATCCTCCCACCACTTCATATCAAGCTGGGACTAATGAAACAATTTGTTAAGGCCTTGGACAAAGATGGCGATTGCTTCAAATACATTTGTAGATCGTTCCCTGGACTAAGTATGGAAAAACTAAAAGCTGGAATCTTTGATGGCCCTCAAATCCGTACACTTATCAAGGATTCTAATTTCACAAAATTTATGAATGGTGTTGAAGCTTCTGCCTGGTGCAGTTATGTCTCAGTTGTCAAGAACTTCTTGGGTAACCACAAAACAGACAATTATGAAGAACTGGTGCAAAACATGCTCACAAACTTTGAAAAGTTGGGTACTAATATGAGCATAAAGGTACACTTTCTCCATAGCCACTTACACAGATTTCCGGATAATCTTGGTGATTTTAGCGAGGAACAAGGGGAGAGGTTTCATCAAGATATCAAGGTGATGGAGGAAAGGTATCAAGGCAGATGGGACAGACACATGATGGCAGACTATTGCTGGAACCTCCAACGTGATTGTCCTGATAACCCACATAAAAGAGAATCGTACAAACAGAGATTTACTATACATTAATTGTAATTATGCGAATCAGCTTACTGTGTTTATCTGTTATTATACCGAATAAAATGCCATTATGTATTTCATGTGTTTACTTTTGTATGATTTGAGACAATTTCAATGCGATTTGTAAGTAGGCTCCGCCTGAACATTAAATTTTTTGCATTTTTACGTGTTTCAATGGGGTACCAATTATCTCATAAATTAGAGCCAATCTAGCAAAACCGATGTCATATTCGGAATCAGCACCACAAAGTTACCCCAAAATCACTCTAATATGATTGGCAATAAAATGAGTGTTGACCAGTGATAATCCATTATAAAAACTTTAGTATAAATTCTTAATATTTTTTATACTTTTACTTCAGTAGCTCGAGTACCCATCAGACAAAACCACTTAAGCAGATGGAGTTTACATTTCGGGATCACGTTGCCTAAAATTTTTAATTTCTCAGAGTCCAGTAACCGTGTCAGATTTCATTTGAATAATTGAATTAAATTGAATAACCTTTATTAGTAATAAAATAAATACACGGGTCTTACAATTCACAATGACATAATTAATTGTGAAGCTGGACTATTTATTTTATTTAATTTGGCACTTAAGCCATTTACTGGACTCTTATTAAAAATAAAACAAATAATTATTATTAATAATATATAATTCATGAATAAGTATTATTAATTAAGGTATGTATTAATCCAAAATTATCATTGTCGATATAACAAATGCAAGGTCATTATTAAAAGCATTATACTAATATTATACACGAGAGATAAGAATTGAACAATGACGAGTAATGTGTCTTTAATCCTAGATTACACAGGAGAAATGAATAAACAACAGTAACGTACATTTAATCCTAGATTTTTATTAGTATATCATTATTAATCGAGATTTCAACTTAGTTTTAAAAGAATTTACATTCACAATACTTTTTATATTAGCATTTAAATCATTCCATAGTTTCAATCCAATGAAAATGGGTAATTTAACTAGTTAGATGTTATATTGGATGTTAAATCAGTGCCGAGTATGATATGGAACGATCTCTTTAGTTAAATGAATTTACACTTTATTATAGGGTTCCGCTACAATAAAATGACATAGGGTACATAACGTGAAGGTGAAGACAAAGCAAAAAACAACCTAAATGAGTATAGTCATTATAGCTTTTCCACGGTTCTAACTGAAAAATTCAGTTAAGGTTTCTTTGAAAGTTGCCACACATGCTAGAGAAAGTCATCCATTTCGCATTTGAAATTGAAGAAGCAAAGTGCTCCGAGACATGTTCAGCTTTGTCTTTTTCCTTGAATGGTGCTTTTGGAGGTGCAACATACGGCAGAATCCTGCTCCATCCTTTGTGAATTTAACAGCATTACAGCCTGTAAGAACGATGGGAGGAGATGATTCTCAAAAGTTACATTAAAACCAACCTCTTTAAATAAAGGATGTAAACAACATTTCTGAAATGTTTCATGGATCACTTTCCATATTTCGCGTTCCACTGAACGTGAAGTGATGAAAGTGAGACTATTCCAAGAACAGAACAGGCTTCAGTAGTTTGTGCGCAAAACTATGGAGAGGGCGGTGGTGGGTAATTGGGGAGTGGGGAATGCATTTAGGGAGAGGGGGTAATTAGGGGATGCATTTAAGTATTCCATATATATGTATATATATATATGTGTGTGTGTATTTATTATTATTATTATTATTATTTTCTTATCAGGCTCCCCCTTTGGCACCCCAATTTCCCCCTCCATATATTTGCATCACCCTATTACCTCTCCACATTTTTTGGAAACATACTACTATTTCAAAACCCCGTAGATCTGTGTTTCGGCTCTCTGGTTAATTTTATTTTCCGCTTCACATCCGCGTCTCTAAGCAGAGGTTTTCGCCAAGCCACACGTTTATAGTACTTAGGCTTATTTTATATATAAAAAGATTGAAAGTGATTTCCACGGTCAAGCCTCGTGCGTGAACTGGACTTCATCTGGAGACCAAAGGTTATTTTGTGTTTTCTGTAACTAGTGATGATCGTTCTAGTTGATGGTTTGATTCTTGTTTACTTGCCCGGCAAAAAATTGGCGATGATGTTATGAATGAAGTCTATGCCCGTTGCAAGTTTTAGATGTTTGACTATCTGCCTTCTCACTTTCACCACATACACAAGTTCAACGCTAACTACTATAATATCTCCATAAAAATAATCTACTTAGCAAAGAGCCGTTACGAAGAATTTTCCTAAAGAATGATCAGGTTCTTTGTAATGAATCTTAATAAGCAGTGCACACTGCACAGGTATCACAAATTTCACCCCAAGATTCAAGATTAATCAGCTCTTAGAAATGCCTCTAATAACGTTTAGTTGCTGAGCTGAACTTAACCCTATTTAGTTCCCTATCGTTCTGTAATCTGTGCTTTGATTACAGTCTGCTTGTGCAATGACCATTCGAGCGCCATTTAACTGTACAAGGCATCTTTCACAACCTGGAAACTGTTGTGGATCATAACACTTTCTGTTACCTGAACACGGTCTTCTCACCTAACAACTTTATCTTTAATCAGTGAATTAATTATTTTTTGTTTGTCTTATATTTTATTTAGTTATTTTTAATTATATTTTTTAAAAATACTTACTGAAAATTACATTTCATAGTTAGAAATTGAGCAGCTAAATGATTTATGTTATTAATTAATTAAGTTAATTACCTCTTTAGTCTTTTCAAACAGAAAATCCTTTGAAAAATCACTTACAAAATCATATTTGCTGAAATGTATTAAATGACTGAGAACATTTACCAGTCCACGATTTTGCACACTACCTTACATACTACTAGGCAAAATGTATCAAATGAATGACAACATTTACTAGTCCACGATTTTGCACACTACCTTACATACTATTAGGAAAAATGTATTAAATGAATGACAACATTTACCAGTCCACGATTTTGCACACTACCTTACATACTACTAGGCAGGCTTTAAAAAATGTAAATAAGATTTAATACTATGTAAAAAATATTTTATTATTTTTTTTTTATACTTTTATTATTAATGACAAATCTTTAAATGCTCAATTTAATTTCAAACGTACGGTAATCATAATGGCGGACAAATACAATAATTCCCTTTTAAAGGAGCCTTACACAAGTACTCCATAATTACACAATACTTTAAAGCCAGTGACTGTATGCAACTCTCTCTCTCTCTCTCTCTCTCTCTCTCTCTCTCTCTCTCTCTCCTCTCTTACGTATAACTTGAATGTTGGTTTGTAAA